>JANHFX010014539.1:0-23070 GCA_027560015.1 Chloroceryle amazona
ACCGGGACTGCTCCCACCACCCCAGCCGGCAGTGTCGGGTTGTATGCGGACTCTGTTTCGGGGCGTTTCTTTGTACCATTGAATTTTCTCTTGTTTTGTATTTCTGACTTGAGTCCTCGTTGTTTTGCTTTTCAAACCATTACACAGTTTTATTCACTTAATATTTTCAGAAATAACAAAAATCAATCTGTTTAATCATTTTGTCTATGTGTATAGAAACAATTTGAGCAATTTGTCCATTCATCTTGTAACGTGGGATCTTGTACTGAAAGTCAATAAAGTTGTTCCTCACTAATTAGATCTTGCTTTAAATTTTTCCATGTCTAAAGAACTGTGAATGCTTCTTTGAGGACCTGCACTTCATTATGTAAAAAAAACAAAACCAAAACCAAAACAAACCCAAAACAAAAGAAAAACACCAGAATATGTAAATGATGAATACTGCTACATGCATGCCACACACTGGAAACCAAACAGGAAATGAAATGGGTGAAAAGGGAGAGTTAAAAATTATCAAGAGACCAAATCAAAGTTTTCAAGTATGCCTTAGAGTTCTTGTAAAATGAGTCTATAAAATTAACTTTATTTAATCCACTCTAAGTCTAGACCTTGTGGAGCACGGAATTTATTCAAAAAGTAGAATAAGCTGCCAAGCCTGACAATAAAGAAAGGGAGTTTTCTAAATTAAATCAGTGCATCTAATCCCTGAGCTCATAGGTCTAGTGAGAATTCCTGAAAGGAAAGTTTCTTTCATTGTTTCAATCACAGACAAGTTACTTGCAGAAGTAACAAACCTGTGGATTGGATATCAAGATGAGATCAAGAGAAAGAGATTATTTTGGTCCTCAATTTGAAAATATTGCTTTGTTCAAAGAATCATAGAATAGTTAAGGTTGGAAAAGACCTCCAAGATCATGAAGTCCAACCTTCTACCCAGCACCTCCATGACCACTAGGCCACATCCTGAAGAACCTCTTCTACCTGTTTTTTTAACACCTCCAGGGATGGTGACACCACTACTTCCCTGGGCAGCCTGTTCCATTGCTTAACTACACCTTCAGTAAAGAAATTCTTCCTAATATCTAATCTGAACTTCCCCTGGTGCAAATTGTGGTCATTTCCTCTTGTCCTTGTCCTTGAGTGGCAGCACATTTCTCCAGTTTTCATCCACTTTCAATTAATATTTTTGTCCCTTCTGAAATTCATCCCTCTGCCACATCAACACAAGGACCAGGGACATCCAGTGCCAAGGTGACATAGATGGATGGGGCACACCTGGGTGCAATATTTATCATGGACCTTCAAGCGAGCACCTAAGTCGTGTGCTAGATCACAACTTCAAGGTGGATTACATCACAGCTGCTGCTAAGTATAGAATCCCTAAACCTCACAATGGAAGTGAGTGTAAGTCTGAAATGGCTGCTTCTATATGGATAGACAGACTCCAGCTTGAACCCCTGACTTAGGCAAATGTGCTGTGTTAGTAAGCTAAGCAAATGATAGGATTGATGTTTTTTTCTGCTTATTGCTGATGTTCAAGTAATATAAAGGGACAAAAATCTTCCCCTTGCGTGTACAAGCATATTGCCACACAGTGCTAAAAGGAGTTCAGAGCATGATGCAGTGAAAGCGTAATATGTGAGTCTGGAAGACAGAAAACCTGTTGAATAAACCTAGGGTTGGTTGGATAGGATTTGACACTGCATTTTTTTCTTCTCTTCTATGAGAAGCTGGAAAACATTTAGATATTTTGTCTTCTACGGCAGAAGATATTCCAACTGGATAACAGAAATCAAGTTAACTATCTAACCAAAAGCACATGGTTCATCCACATGCCTGTGACGCAGAGGACCTGCTTCCCCACGTGAGCCTTACTTTTATTTGTCAAGTTGTTGAATTCGGAGTACAGGGAAGCCTGGCAGAAACCCACCTATGATGGCCAGCATATCTAGTTTATTGAAGGACTGTATTATTTAAAAGAGTTTTGTCAAGCGCTCACCAGAAGTTTCTAATATGGCCAGGTTTTGTTTTAATATCTTCGAGCTTAGTCATGAGCTACTGAGAGCCCCTTTTCCTTTGTAATGGTGGGCTGGATAACAAGATATATTTTCTCACTTGCTATCCCTTCTACACCAAATTATCAAATTCAGATTCTTCCCAGCACTTCACTGAAGGCAGAAAGAATTTTATGGGAACAAAGACTGAGCAAGAACATTAGAATAAATTTGTATAACTAGAATGGAAGCAACCAGTGCTGGACTTCACTCAGTATTTTCCCCAGTGCAGTGTGCAAGGACTCAGAACAAGACACCGTGCTTTGTCTGTCATTGTTTGTTTAATAAACGAAGAATTTTTAAAAAGTCACTGACCCCATGAGAGCTTTTCCCTGGCTTTGAGTCAGACAGCCTGAGATCACGAGTTTTGTTGCTAATGCAAAGTAGCTCTGTTCTGCTCTGTTTCTCATCTCCCTTAAACCTGATAATTACTTGGTCTAAACATGACCCATCTGAATCACAAGATCTGCTAAGGCCCCAGGCTCCTACTGACTTCCCCTGAGTTGCTCCACAGAGGTTTCAGGTTGCTGAAGTGGCATGAAACCTCCCTCAGCCACCCCTCCAAACAGACCCTACTTCTGCTGCAGAGTCTAGCAATTAACTCAGTGTCACATCAGACCTAGTTTGTGGTGTTCCTGGACCATCTTGGACCACTTGTCATCTCTCTTTAAGTAAATTACTATTTATTAAGAACAAAAGCACTTGAAGGAAAAAAAAATAATGATACAATTAACCACATATATGCATAACTAACTTACCTGACCTTTTATATGGAGAACCCAGCAGACTGGTCAGATGGTCATGCCAGCCTGCTTTGGGGTTGAGTCTGGCTCCCTGAATCAGGGCTGTTGTTTTATGCGACATCATGTCTTTCATCTACCCAGCCTCTTTGAATCACAGTAAAGCAGTCTGTGTTTATTACACTTTGGAAGGAAACTTCAAAATACTAATTTCAGGAGCAGAGATTTGCATTGATAAGTACCTTGAATCTATTTAGGGGACATTCTTTATATCATTCTTTGGGTCAGAAATACAATCATTTCTTAACATTAAAACAGACACTGATTTTAATTTTTTTAATCATACTTCATTAACAGTCTCATATTAGTTTTCCAACAGTCCCATTCTATTAAAGAGATCAGAGAGTTGAAGAAAGACAGTCAAGTATTCAGTGTAGCAATGAAAACTTAGATCAGAAACGGACGAAAGAAATTCAAAGCGTATGAGAAGGAATTTGTGCTAGAAATACAACTTTGCTCTTTGTTGAAGGGACTCATTTATTTTTGATCTTATTTGTTATATTTAAACATTTTTAGGATAGGGTATGCCAAAATCCTATTTGCTTTAATTAGTACTTAAGGTCACTGTATATGAGAAACTTTAAATCTTTCATTAAAAACATCACTGGTTGCTAAACATTTCTATGTGTAACTGTTACAGTGCCATACTCACAAACAATGCACTATCTATACTAGAAAGACTGAAAAGTCATTTTAATCTGGAGTGCCTCTATCTTCCAAAAAACTGATTCTTAGATTGCACCTAGACTTAAAATTCTCACAGATGATATAGGACTGAAAAGTCTGAGGTTGAATAAAAATTGATTATCTTAAAAAAACAACCCACTTCCCATCGGTCAAAATAAAAAAGCAATTTTCAAGATGAATATTCCATAGCTACTTTGGGAAAACAAATGTTTTTTGTGCCAGAAACATAAAACTGAATGTAATTATTGTCTCTATGTTATTTCAATACTTTTATGGGCAAAATCTACAGTCCTGGGTGCCTATAATGAATTATAAAACAAAATATATAAAGGCAGGCTAAGTAGAGGTCTGAAATAAAATTGGAACTTCTATTTCTAGAGGCCAAAAGAATACATTGAAAAAATGTTTTTCATAATCCTCTTCTTAAAAACCAAATGAATTTATAATTTGTGGGCAATTAATTACTTAAACAATTGGTATAACAATTCTACTAAAACTTCATTGACTTCTCTTAATGCAGAATAGAAAGAAAAAGACCTCTTCTGCTTTATCAGGTGTTGAATGTCAGGGCATTTCAGAGCTGTCTGCAATCAGAAAGAAATTTTAACTTTATGACATACATTTCTTTGATGTAGACTTTCTTATTTACAATGTAGCCTATATGAACCTTTGCTAGTATGATTTCTAATCATGTTTTCCTAACAAATATTTTCATCTGTGCCCCAGAAGATGTTTTTTTCCTGTTCTCCTTGCTTTCATTTCCCTCCCAAAACTATGATCATGTTACTTCTTTACTGTCTTTTTCTTTCCCTGTTTTCTAAGCCTGCTAACACATAGCCAGAAAGGATATATTTTGTCAAGAAGCTGATTTAGTTACCTTATATTATGACAAATACATTAAGACAGCACAATCTGGTACTTCCACAGAAAGAAACAAAATGAACCTGACACTTACTCCTGCCTCAGTGTCAGCCTTCCCTTGTTCCATCTTGTCCATAAGATGGATCTTCCAGTCGCATTTCCACAACTGTGATTTTATTTGAGATTCAAGGTTCCTGTTTTATAGGTAACCTTGGTTTTAAACCTGGGGACCAAGTATATCCTACCCACTATCTCATGTCTCAGACTGATTCAAGACACTTGCTAAGGTTTCCTGAGCTTATTTTCCTCCTAGAAATGTGAAATAAGTTTGGTATGTACTTTAAGACTCCTATACAGCTTCATACTGGAAGAGTTTTTCCAATATGTCCATTGTTTTCCTCACTTTTTTTTTGTTGTCGTGAAGTAACCTTGATCAATTATAAATTGTAGGTGTTCCGTAAGAATGGAACTCATTTAATGTACTTGTCTCTTCCCTGGAACTTTGCATACAGCCCTAACAGAAGTCCTGAGTTCATGGCAAATCTGGGATGTGTCAGGGTATGTTTAGTACTGCTCATTCTCTGCTCTTCAGTAAACTACTGAAGGGAGTTGAGTATATTTAGTCTTGCTGTCTCTCAGCCTGGTCTACAAAGCTAGATAGCTAAAATGACTGAATGCAGCCTGGACAGTCATGTTGTGGGATATGAACAAATTTAACAGAACACAAAACCCATAAAACTTCTGCAGAACTCATTTCGGATTCCAGATCAGAGGAATGATTAGCAGAGATTTCTGGTCTTAGCACAGCTTCTTGTTTGCTGAATGGGAAAACTTCAGATCAAGTAACAGTTCATGATTACTGCAAGAATCTGTTACCAGGTTTCTTTTAGGCAAAGATGACTGCACATCCACAACTTTGCTCCTCACTACTGCAGTCCACTGGAATACACTGCTAAGGAAATAGTCAACTTCTCTTAGGTAGGTGCTCTTCCTGTGACCCCTGAAACATTTTATGTGCTTCAGCGGTACTTTGCGCAATAGCAATTATCTTTCATCTCCATATTGAAACCTAAAATACCCAACAGTTTTTAACTCATTACATAGCTTCAGCTTTCTTGGAATATCTGCCTAACTTAATGTAAGTCTCAGTTCTGACATTAATTGAAAATCTGAAGTAATCTCATTTTGATTGGAAAGCTTACCCCTTTGAAAGGATTTTTGTATTATATGAGTTAACTTCTGGACAGAATCACAGACTTGAAACCTGTCAGCACTTTTTGATTTATTTCAGGATTGAAAATCCCTCTTGTCCCATTACAAATGTTCTAATACCTGTTTCTTCTACTCCCCAAGCAGAACCATAAGCCTACCTTTAGTTCAGCCTTCACAGTGTTCATTTCCCACTTTGCACGGGTGTCAAAAGGTATAGAAGTTAACTTGACAGTGTTTTATAAGTATGAAATTCAAGTTTGTCATTTAGTTATAACCCTGCTGTAGCTGAGTATTAGGACTGTACCTGTGTGTATATGTAGTTCACTTAGGCCACTAATTCCTTGGGCATTCCAGAAACTCTCTATCTAGTCACCTGCATAGAATAGTTAATAGTCTGGTAAGAGACAATACACCAGCCTAAAATTAGGTGACTAATTGAACTCTGCACTACCTTCACAGATGTGTGATTGACTGATACAAGAGCTCTCTAGGCAGGAACTTTGGACGCACCTAAAGATTACTCAGGTAGATCCTTCTGCATTAGTCCAGTACTTGTGCTTTAGTGTGTCGATAGTGTTGTTGTTTAGTGTGGTTGTAGTGTCACAGAGATTCCCAGGCAACTTCTGCATAGGTAAGTTATTTTATAAACAGTCAATAGAAACTGTTCCTGAACACGACAGTGTTTTGTATGTAGTTAGGATATCTAGGAGGTGTTTTTATGTAGTTTAGATAATTGAAAGGAATGAATTATGCATGACCTGGAGTGAACACGTAGGGCCATGGCTAGCTGGATTATGAGAACTAAGCAGAACAGTAATTTGGAGAAACTCACTTGATCACGAAGACATCACTGCAAAGATTCTTGTAACTGAGACTCTTTTTGACACCAAACAATGCCCAACCATTTTTTTTTTTTTTTTTGAGACATGTAATTAATTCCCTGTTCAAGCATAACATTTTGCTAGGAGCTTTTCTTTAATGGGTACAAATCCCTAGTAATCTTCAGGTGTCTGCAAGTGTCAGGAAAGTTGTCTGGTTCTGACACCCCTGATTTCTTTTGCCAGAAGAAATTCTTATCTCACTGATGTTGTGCTTAATAAAGTAAATTACTTAATTACTTATTTTGGAATAAAAAACCCCACAAAACTTCTGAGTGTTCAGTTTCAGCATAGCAGCCTGTCACAGGCCATTAGTATTCTTAATCACATAAGAACAGCACTTTAATGGCCACAGGCCAAGTCTTGGGGAGAAATTTATTTGCCCAAATTTTTGAATTCAGTTCCACTTGCCTATACCTGCTACTAGTTTCCGTTAAAAATTGATGAACCTGTCATGTCATTTCTTTTTGTAGAAATGGATAAGAGTATTTTAAAGTGACTTCATCTGGTATTCTAGAGTCTACAAGTAATCCATTGCTACCATCCCTTTGCTTAAGCAAAAATACACAGATCAAAGACCCGACTGTGGTCTCCAAAATGTCTTCTTGATACATTTAATGACCCTTATGGGAAATATACAACCATGGCATTAATAATGCTCAACAAACAGACTTTTCCCAGAAATGCATCATTTCAGCAGAATGATTAAATAAATCCACAGGAAAGCAGAGCAACATTCAGGAAACAGAATTTATGCAATGATAAGAAATGGTCATATGTCTTGCTGCATAATTTCAGAGCACAAAGACATCTCTGGAAACTAGCGTATGTTACAGGACATTGCACCACATCCTTTAGTACTATCTCTGTAAAATACTAAAAATGCAAAATCTGGAAAATCACAAGCACTCTGTTCTGTTCTCTGGCCTGTTTACATGAATCCATTCTCCATAGTCCGCACAATATTACTTCCATGATCAATATATGGCTTTTAAAACCATAAGATTTATAGTACCGTAGAACATTTTCCTAGGAAAATTCTATTTAAGTGTACTGAGAATTATGTGAACTGGACAAGCCAACAAGTAATGTACCTGAATTTTCTTTAGCTTTTGGAAAATTGGCAGTGTTCAGCACCCCATTTCAGTTTCAGTTACAGAAAAAAGTCTCAATGGTATATTTTAGTGTAAGAATAAGCATATCTGTTGAAGGGAAAGTTTTCTAAAAAGTGCTGTAAAATAAGTTGAAAGGTCTCAGAATTAATCCAAAGAAATAAATCTGCATCTCATCTTTCTGTTATTCCTACACACACTATGGAGTAAAATACTCCACAGAAATAAGAGTCCAGAGGAAAAAAAAAAAAAAAAAAAGACATTTTGTATGGAAACTGACTTTAAGAGATGGAGACTCTCTATTTTGATTCTGGAAGAAATGAGAAGCTACAAACTTCCAGAACTGTGGTACAGAATAGTGATGTCTTTAGTAACCTTTGCAGAGCTTTGGCTTTAACAATGCATTTCCATTACTCAGTAAGTAGGTCTAATGCAATCCTGATATAATTCAGTTGAAGTACATATAATAGTCCATTGTACCTTTCTTTTCTCTGCCCCTTTCTCACTTTGTCCACATTTCCCTTTCTCTGTCCCCTCTGTTCACCCAACCTCAATTACCTCACTAGATAAACTCTGCATAGCATTTGCAGTACTGCAAGAGCTATGCTTTGCCACCCCTTCCCAAATCTGATTCTCCTTCCCCTTTCAGATACAGTCTTCTCCTAGTGTGACCTTATTTCCAGATCAGAGTTTTATAATTTTCCACTATTAAACCATTTTGCAAGGTCCAAGAAAGATTAAGGTTTTAAAAAGGCAAGGCATTTCAAAGTCTCAGATAAACATGTGCAGCTTTAGCTAGCAGGTAAGAAAGGGATTCTGCTACCAGCTGTGGTCATTTTTATGGTTAGGTTTAGCAGTGTTATCATCAAGGCCTGGGCTGCAGAAAAGGCGACTGGTGATCAAAACAAGCCTGTGTCTAAGGAGAGTGTGGTTATGTCTGTTCTACTAGCTGTCAAAACACAGCATGAACCTGTAAGTTCTCTGAATGAATTACAGGGTAGAATGAATGAGATCTAAATGGACATGAGGTCCTTCTATCTCAGACTAAAGTGCAATAGTTTTCTAATGGCATAAGTTTGTATAAACTACAAATTTTGATCTATTGAAAATCTGCTATAACACCCATCCTTCTAGTCTGACTTCTGCTACATCAGCCATGTCAAATTCCTTTGGTGCTTCCTCATATTATAATGTCTTCCATCTGCTGATTGAAGGACCCATTCCTGTCATACTGCTGAATGTGTGTGCACACTGTGCCAAATTAATTTCCCTGTTGTGATTTAATCCCATCCAGCAACTAAGCACCACACATCTACTTGCTCCCTCCCCACCAGTGGGATGGAGTAGAGAATCAGAAGGGTAAAAGTGACAAAACTTTTGGGTTGAGATAAAGACATTTAGTATGTAAATCAAAAGCTGCACATGCAAGCAAAGCAAAACAAAGAATTCATTCACTACCTCCCATCAGCAGGCAGGTGTCCAGACACCTCCAGGAAAGAAGGGTTCCATCATTCATAATGGTTACTTAGGAAGACAACCACCACCACTCTAAACATCCCCCCCTTCCTATTTCTTATCCCAGCTTTATATGCTGAGCATGACATCATAGTGTATGGAATATCCCTTTGGTCAGCTGGGGTCAGAACTGAGTAGAAAGAAATTCAGGAAAACCACCTTTCCTTTGGGAAAAATTAATACCATTTAGCTCACTTTGTAGTAATTCCTTTGATTTAAATTATTTTAAAATTTTGCATATAAGAGCAACAGAATTATATTTGTTCAGTTCAGCTGTTTCTTTTCATCCCTTTTTAAAATGAACTTTTATCAATGCCCTTCATAGTGATACAGCACTTAGTAGCTTTATTTAGAGCCCTTGCTACAATTTCACAAGTTCCTGGACCAGTTTTACCAGTCTTCTATGATGGAAGTGACAAAGTAAGCGTTGCCTTCTCCTTAATGTAGTAGTTTCTATTTCTGTAGATTCCTTTCCATTTTAAATGTAACAGTCCACATGGAAATAAACACTCAGCCACGACATTGTTTGTGTGGTTGGTTGAGTCAATAAGAGCGTAAAGTCAATGTAAATACTATAATTAATTTTGGAGATGGACAGGGATGTCTTATTTTTAGTTGGAAAAAATAGAAAAGAAATATCTTTTTTTTTTTTTTAATGTTGTCTCTGAACTACAACATAAATAAATATAAAGCAAAACTCACAGAGTGATAGCAGAGATTAATTAGAAATTAAAGTCAGTACTGTAAGTGGTATAATAAGTCCACTGAGGAACAAAACAAGGTTTCATGTGGAGTTGATAAGCTTTGTGTCCATAAATCTTTTTGTCTGAAAAAAGGCAAGGGTCTAAAGTAAATTATCTACCATTCATCTTTTGCTTGGCAAAGTCTGGATAATTTCATCAGAAGGCATGTTTTAAGACACACTAAAAAAGCTAGAGCAACAATATATGTGTTAAATTGATTAGAAGGAGACATTATTGTATAATGTCCATTTAATTTAATACATGCACAAATCAACACCATTTTATTGTAATAAAAAAGAGTAAATCAAATAAGAGGAACAGTTGATTTTGTATTTGAGCATATTTATTTTCTATCATGCACAAAAGTCTTGAAATCTCTATGGCATATTTGCCTAAGGGAAGCAATTATTGTTTGCCAATGAAAGGTAGGAATTACTTTCAGGATTTGTCATGAGAAAACTGTTTGACCTTAGGCTGTTGGAAAACTGAACTTCTGTGTAAGCATAAAATGATTGTTGTATTTTTTAACTGGAAAAAAATGTGAAATGAAACAATCTACACTAGTCTATTAAACACTTTGTAACATATGGACACTCTCCAAGAGACACGGCAAACATACTAGTGTACTTTCCAAGCTTTGACTCAGAAATTTGGACGTGGACTCATTTCTGGCAGGAATACAATGCTTTACACAAGGGGAAAAAAGAAAGGCCATATTTGGGGGAAGAGGGAGATTTAAGGAGATTATTTCTGAAAAGCAAAATAAGCACTAAGGATATGCTCTGTGGAGGTGTATATCTTTCTGCTTAACTAAGCAAGTTCCCACCTTTGTTATGAATAGAATTATACAGAAATGTGTCTATATAACTTGAAATGGAACAATTTGTCTTTTATGTTATGTCTTGGGGGTGGGGTAGTGGGGGGAGAGGTGTTGGTGGAAATAACATGTACATAGTTCCATTTCCTTTCCTCTTTTTCAGATGCATATTTGTTGAGTGATCCTATTTCTTCCTGAGAAAGTGAAAAAAAAGACATTCTCATGGAGATGAGACAACAGTGAAGCTTCATTCTCTGCATGACTATCAGTTTTCAACCTGCAGCAATTAGCACTCCAGAGAGACCATTTCCTGGATTGAGTTAGTTTTGCAGAAAGAAAATCCACAGCATCAAAGGAAAATAATTTCAAGAAGGAGAAGAAGCAAACACTACAAGAAAAGCATTTGATGAAAAGGAAATATTGGATATAGTATCCCAGAACAATGAAAAACACAATGGTGAAATCCTTGGCAACATCAAGGACTTTTCAACAGCATCTTTATGGTGCAGTATGGCAGCAAATAAACACAGTAACTTGGCTACTCCTTCAGAGTCTGCAGATAATTTGGTCATAACAAGTTCAGGGTATTTTGCACCCTGTCTAATTGCTTTGAATCCTGTCCCTCATTGTCATCAAAGACTCTCACACAGAGAATGAAACTTGACTATTTTCCCCTCTCCAAGAGAATGTTTTCCTCATTTTCTCAAGACGAAACAGGATGACTCAAAATGCTGTGGCAAATGAACAAGTTTATCCTGTTTTCTTCCAAATAGATCTTGTTAAATGTTATCAAGGAAGCAAATCACATAGGTTAGTTGATTCACTGTTTCAGGTATCAGTAAAAGTGGCTTTCTCCACTGTGCCACTCTAGCTCCACTTAGCTGTGTGACCCTTAGGGCCAGAATGAGAAGACACCGCTTGTCTCTTTGTTTTGCAATGATGGTAATATAGAAAAAAATCAGAATGCAATTCCTGAAGTGCAGTGTAGACAGAGTGTGCGCACATGAATTTGGGATGCCAGTCCAAAAATCCCTGCCCAGCTGGCAGGCACATGAGATTCTTCTGGCTCTAGGTGCTGAAAGCTGCTTCGTGTCCATGAGCAAGTTCAGCTGCACTGACCAAGGACATTTTCTTAGGATGTGATTTTCCAGTAACAACTGACTTTTACGAAAATCAAGCCTATAAGGTCACACAGGCCATCTCTGTACTCTTCTCCAAAGCTGGTATTTATGTTGTGGCTAAATGGCACTGTACATTCCCCAAAACTCTTCTCACACCTCAGTCTTGCACAGCACCTGAAGCAAGTTAGATATGAACAGGATCCATGAAATCATTATGGTGCCTAAGGAACTGCCTGACTTGGTCTAGTTTTTTTCTTCCCCATCAGACATGCTGAAGTCTATATTAATTTTTTGTTGGCCAACAAACTAGAAATCTGGAACTTACAAGATCATAGAATCACAGAATATCTCAAGTTGAAAAGGACACATAAGGATTATCAAATGTAACTCCCTGTTTCCCACAAGGAGGAACTAAAACTAAACCATATGACTAAGAGTGTTGTCCAGATGCTCCTTTAACTCTGACAGGCTTGGTGCCATGGACACTTCACTGGGTAGCCTTGCTCTAGTGACCAACCACCCTCTCAAAAAAATCTTTTGCTAATGTACAGTCTGAACTTCCCTTTACACAGCTTCATGCAATTTCCTCATGTCCTGTTGCTGGTCACCAGAGACAGAAGATGAACACCTTCCCAGATGTTTTTTTATACTTTTGAAAAGAAGGTAGAACAGTGGATTGAGTGACTTTACAAGTTTATTATTCCTCACTGTTGTAACTGGCTGTGGAACAATCATTCATTCAGAAACCTAACCTTACAAATGTGACTAGACAACCTGAATGGCAGCTTCAAGCAACAATATTGTGTGTCTCTAAATGTAATAGGCAAAGTGTAACCAGAGAAAGTACAAAAACGTTTGGGCATCAATCTTAGTTTTGAGGCTGAGTGAGAGAACAAAGACAGGACATGTGCTTAGTGTGAAATTAGAATTTGAGTGCTGGTCTTATATGGAGAAGAATCTTCCTCATTTTAGGCATTCTAATTGTCTATTAATTTATGATTTTTTTAAGATAGAACAAAGGATAATTTGGAATGTACAGAAAAAGGCAGGTTGTTATCTGTGGGCTTTTCTCTTAATCTGAACCGCTTTCAAACTGAAGGAGGGAGATGTGGTTTGTCACAGTCCTGCTCACTATGCAAGCAGCACCGAATAGAAAAAAGAAAGTTCCGGTGAAGGGCAGAACAGCTTGCTTAAGAGCAAAGAGAGTTAATGACATATATTGCTCAGAAAGATATGAAGTGAAAACTACTGTGTGCGTCCAGATGATTTTTGTCCAGTAGGGAAGCTGTTGCAACTTTGGAAAATCACACATAGGTGTCTGGGGTATCTGTAAGAGAAGATACCAACCCAGGAAAACAAGGAAGCACTTGGGGGAGCGGGACAGCAAATGTTCAGCAAAACTCTGATTGGCTTCTCGATGAGCATTTCTGGCTTGATCCACACTTCTTTTTTTTTCTACATAATGTTCTCAAGATGGACTTCCATTAAATATGTTCTTCTGTGATAAATCCTTTAGGTATTGCTTGCAGATGGATGGTTGCATTTGTTTATTTTTCAAGTAGAAGAATTTAAAATAAAATTATTTCTTAAATATGCTCAGAGTTATATATATCCTTCAGCTATTTAGCTTCTAGGAAGTGGAGATCCAAACATTCATCTGGGATGACTAGATCTTGAATTCATTTTTCTGTTTTACCTCAGCTGTTACTCATACAAAATCCTCTGTCTCTGATTTTTATGAACCTGTTCTATTTTTCCAATGTAGACAAGATCAAGGATGCTTACAACAGATCAAAACACATCAAAAGATAGCATTTAAATTAGGTACAGAGACACTTAAAGTTCACATAGAAAGTGGTTATTTTTGTAGACTGTAAAGCAAAAAGCTTCACTGAAAATAACGGAATCTTACTTTCTCAGGGTGATACCCATAAGCAGCTCTATCAAGTCTGTGTATCTTTGTGGAGTTACATTAAGGAACAAAGTAAGCATGTGCAAGACAAAACTCTATATATGGCACATGTTGCTCTGGGGAAAAGTTGATGCAGTAGGTCGCTTTGTATGTTATGGCCTTACAGCAAAGAAATGACCACCTGAGAAAGGCAGCCCCTAAGGCAAATGCTTCCCCACTATATCTGCACAATTAAATAATGGCACCTAATGCAATTAAACACTAAAATCTATGGGAAATAAAATGACACCCAGGCCCATGGTATTAGAGGGTCTTGTCCCTTTCAGTTAATATGCATTTTTTTCATGGAAGTTATAAAAAGTCATCTATACCACTTTGTTGACCTGAATGTTGTTATTTTTTGTTAGTAAGCCCAAACTACTCTCTGCATTGTACTGTTCCTTCCATTACCTTGTCATGTAGTCCTAGATGAACATGATGACACACAACTGTATCAACAAGTAGCTATTAGTCTACTCCTTTATTCCCATCTTTACCAAGATTTTGCCAAAATATAATTTTCAACCCCTTTCTTTTTCATTAAAAACAGTTTGTCAAAAATATAATTATAAAAAAAAAAAAATCAAGACAGTTGCAAACATTACATGTTACCTTCACTGCAGCTTGCATTCTCCTCCCATTCAGAGATGTTAGAGGACAAAGCTCAACAATCGTATTCGCTTTCCAGAGTTGCCACAGCTGCAGTTTATTGTGTACCATAGCTATGCAGATAGTGTCTGTACACTCATCTGGGAAGCATGTCAAACTTTCTGCAAAGTTTATTCTTCAAGTAGAGTAACTCAAGATTCCTGCACAGCTTGAGCTGCCTTGATAAACTTGTGAAGGTTTAAAAAATCACATCTGCAGCTCAGAGAGACTATAATCCTTCCTAGGATTCTTCCTAGGTACTAAGCTGCAGCAACTCAGGTTCTGATTATTTAGCCTCCTTTTTGCCTCACAAGTTATGACCTGTCCAGCCTTTCATCTGAAGACAAAGTTTCTAGAAAGATGTCCTTCTTGTGTCATCTTTGGTGTTTCATTTCTTTTGCTAAATGTCATTGTGATTTGTGGCTTGGTGTTCCATTTTTTTCTTTCAGTCATCTCGCTTTTCTAATTTTTTTTTTCTTCCTGCAAAGCTTTTTATTCATCTTGTCTCTTACCGAGTGCTGTGCTTATGCTGCAATGCAGTTTTATTGTCTCTCTGAGAGACATCTCATATAAGAGACTTTTTGAAAGCAATAACCCCCTGAATGGCAAGCATAGTGTCTTTTTTTTTTCTTTCTTTCATGTGCTATTTAATTTGGAACCCTCTGTCTTTACAACAGCCTTTGCTTTATGCATCTGTGGAAGAACTTCTGCTAAAAATCTGACACCTTCAATACAAACACTACATTGTCTCTATTGCTTCTTTTCCTGTTCTCCATTTGCACTAATAGCTCTTAAAAAAAAAAGTTTCATGATGTTCAGAGGGAACCTCCCATGTTTCAGTTTGTGCCCATTGCCTCTGGCTTGCCCATGGGCATGACCAAATAGACCCTGTCTCCACCTTTAAACTCTGCCTTCAGATGTCTATATACATGGATAAGATCCCCCTGAGCCTTTTTTTCTGAAGTCCAAACAGTCCCAGCTCTCTCAGCCTTTTCCTACTGGAGAGCTGCTCCAGTCCCTGCATCCTTTCCCTACTGGAGAGATGCTCCAGTCCCTGCATCATCTTCATGGCCCTTCATTGGTTTTTCTCCGGTATTACTCTTGTATTGGGGAGCCCAGAACTAGACACTACTCCATATGTGGCCTCACCAGTGCTGAGCAGAGGGGAAGGATCACCTCCCTCCACCTGCTCGCAGTACTTTTTCTAATACAGCCAAGTATAATATTGATTTCTTCACAACAAGGGCATGTTGCCAGTTCATATTCTATCTGGTGTTCAACAGGACTCCCAGACCCAGTTCTTTCCAGCTGGGTGGCCTGTGCCTGGAGTTGTCTCTCCCTGGGTGAAGGACTTTGCACTTCTCTTTGTTGAACTTCATGAGGTTCCAGTAGGCCTCTTTCTCCAGACTGTTGAGGTCCTTCTGGCTGGCAGCATGACCTCCTGCCATATCAAGCCACACCTCCTAGTTTGCCCCATCATGCAAATTATTAATGAAGATGCTGAACAGGACTGGACTCAATATTGATCTCTGAGGTACCCCGCTAATTTCTGGTCTCTAAGCAGACTTCTTACACTGATCACCACCCTTTGGGCTCAGCCATTCATCCAGTTTTCAATCCATCCCACTGTCTGCTTATCCTGCCTGAATACCAGCATCTTGTCTGTAAGTGTCCATTGCACTGCTCCATTCATGGGAAGCATCCAATCATATCTCCATAATCCCCAAAAGAGAAAATACACACAGATCTCTGCTCATAATGTTTATTCCCCATTCTGTATGCATTAGTATATAACCACTTTAGAGAGGCACTCCAGCATGTTAATGTCCTAGAAAGGGTGTGAGGGGTTTCTCAATAATGGTGTCCTGTAGCCACTTCCTTGCTAACATGACTCTGCTTAATCCTCATTCTGTTGTTTCTGTGATTTTGCCCTGTCACGTTACCCCATGGCCTTTTCTCAGCATTCCTGTCCATTAGCCCCTCACAGGACTGCTTGTTGCTCTCTATTTTAAAGCACTTCTCATGAGGTCAGGCATCCTACTGGTGAAAATAACTTCACCCTACTTAGTAAACTGGATCCCACCTCTCCTTAGCAGACACTGATCCACAAACAGTGTCACATGGCTATGGAATCCAAAAGCCTGCCACCAGCACCAGTTACTCAGCCAATTATTTATTTGTCCTACTATTGCCCTTCTCCTCACTACATTTTCCCTCACTGTTGGTATTGAAGAGAGCTCTTCTTGGGCCCCTTTGCTTTGAACTACTGCTTTTAGACCTCTATATTGACTTTTGATACCTTCCAGTTTTCTATTAGCAGAACCAATCTGAAACACACTTGGGCAAACATGGGTTAAAGACAAAGGTGAGCCTCTCCTCAGCTACGCTAAGCATGCTTTGACTAATGTTCCAAGGCACATTTCAAGAGCAGTATGTTTTTAAATGGCTTCAGCAGCTTTTGCACATAATGTTTTCTAGCAACAATCGGTAAGCTTTTAGTAAATATGTGACATCTCTACACATGAGCTGAGACATAAGCTGAGACAAGTAGATGTATAATCATCGTTGCCCATAAACATTTTTTTTCCTTCTTGAGACACATAAGGCATTCATAAGATCACAGAGAAAAAGTTGTGTTACAGTCCTCAGATTTATGGCAGGTCGCTCAATTTACCAGTAAAGGAATATTATCCAATAAACAGTGCATTTAATCAACTGCTTGACTGAGTTACTGTTGCCAGAAATATGCTTGTTCATTATGTTTTTTTCTACCAATTCTAAGGCTGCTTGATTCATTTTTACAGTATGTAGAATCTGTGTGCTGTTATAATACTTTCCAGCAGTTAAAATATGTTTGTGTGACAAAATTGTCTGTGTTGGTATTTTAACTTTCCATAATTATACAGTTTCCATGCATATAAATTAAATACTAGCTATCCTATATTAACTGTAGATGAATTACCCACAAGGTACCTATCAATGAAATAAATTTTTCCTTACAAAAAAATGCAGTTTATAGCAAGACAATGGGTGGAGTTAAAAAAACAAACAAAAAAAAATAAAAAAGAAAAAGAAAGAAATCAGAACTGGAATAAAATAGCAAAAGCAAAATTACATCCTCAATAAATGTTTTTGCAACACCTTTTGTTTGGTTACCCCTCATACCTTTTGCTGGTTACCCCTCCTATCTGTAGCCATAACACCAGCACCATATTATCCCTGGGTAAGACAGTTCATATCCAAACTGGACAATCTTAGCCCTCCCTGGAGGTTATTGTCTAGTTTGCACATGAACAGCTTTGTCAGGAAACCACCTGATTCATTGCAGAGGGAATCTCAAGTGTAAATTAACATCTCTGAAGTATGAACTATGTAACTATAAAGGAAGATGATGGAAAAAACTTCAAAATCATAGAATTGCTTTGGTTGGAAAAGACCTTTAAGGTCATCAAGTCCAACTATGAACCCAGCACTACCAGGTCACCACTAAACCATATTCCTTAACACTTCATCTACACATCTTTTAAATACCTCCAGGGATGGTGACTCCACCACTTCTCTGGGCAGCCTCTTCCAGTGCTTTCCAATCCTTTTGGTAATTACATTTTTTATAATAACGGACCTAAACTTCCCTTGATGCAAATTGAAGCCATTTCCTCTTGTCCTATCTCTTGTTACTTGGGAGAACAGACCAACTCCCACCTCACTACAACCTCTTTTCAGATATAGAAAGTGATAGTCTCCTCTCATCCTCCTTTTCTCCAGGCTGAACAGTTCCCTTAGCCACTCCTAGTAAGAATTGTTCCCTAGACTCCCGGTAAGTGTCTAGACCCCTAGTAAGAATTGTTCTCTAGAGAGGTAAAATCACTTCCCAAGTCTTGCTGATACCAGCCAGGATGGTATTGCCTTCTTGGCCACATGGGCACAGCACTCGTTCATATGCATCTGTCTGTTGACCAGCATCCCCAGGTCCTTTTCCACTGAGTAGCTTTCCACTCTTCCCCAAGCCTGTAGCTTTGCCTGGGGATGTTGTGACCCAAGTGCAGGACACAGCACTTGGCCTTGTTGAATTTTGTCCCATTGGCCTTGGTCTTCTATCCAGCCTGTACAGATCTCTCTGTAGAGTCTGTACATGTATAGAGCATATAGATGTACCTTTTGTGACATACAGAACAGCTGAATGTTCATTGACTTCAAATAATATAGGGATAATTCAAGGCTACCTGTTCCTATGGAGAAGCATTTCAGTAAAAATGGATTATTTTCAACTCTATCCAGTCTGAATTTAGATGAACACGTTGGTCGCTCACTACACATTAAGTAAACAAGTCTCTTTTAGATTCATACACTACAGCTTCCCACTGGTCCTCATTACATGCCTATAGCTGATGGTAACAAATAAACTAAAAACAAAAAATCTGTAGTCATTTGTGTGACATTTGTAATATATTAACTTGGATTCCAGCTTGAACTATCTTCATACGGTGGGTTTCCAGAGTCTTGGTTGATGGACATATTTTATAAAAGTTAGTGAATCTTGTAACCCCTGAAGGTCATTCAATTCAGTGACATGAAGAATTGAACAAATACATGTATAGTCATCCAAATCCTTTAAATAATTAAAAGCCACACTAGAAACTGCAATAAGACGTCCTTTAGCTTCAGACATTCACTACGAGACAGTAAAGCTCCTTCAGCCATCTTCTGGCCAGTGGTGATTTTCAGGAGCTTATGTAAAGATTCCTTCTGTCTTACACAGTTCCACACGTAGCTTATGATTCTGCCAGTTTTTCAGATGGGAAGGGTGTAGTTAGAATTTGTCTTAGTAAGAAAATTATTTTGCACTGGAAACAGGGTTATGCAAAAATTACCTTTAATGTGTAGACTCGATTTCAGTGAGCATATAAATCAAATAGGTCATTAAAACTTCATTCTCAGATAAACAGAACCTAGACATTTTTACAGTTTGACACAACAGCAGTAATTTATTATATTTCAGAAATAATAGAACATTAACAAATCATCTGTCCTTGACAGAAAAATGGCAAATGATGGAACACACAGCGTACTCAACAAATCTGTGCATAGACTTCTGAGAATAAAGGCAATATTGCCTATAAAATCTAACATTAAAAAAAATAAATAATCTCTGATATTAATTGCAAATTACAGCGATTAAAAAAAAAAATGGCCTGAAGGAACTGTTCTTTAAATGGATGTATTAAGTGTTTAAAGTCTGTAATGTCCAAACCCACATCATTTTCCTCTGCACAATTTAACACTATAAGATACTCTAAGACCTTCAGAGACAATGCTGGCTCCTGGGACTTCTCAGAGTGTGAAACACTCGTGAAGGAGCTGTGGAAATCAACACAAGAACTTCCTCCACTTCCACAGTGACAGGCTGATGACCAGGATGCCCTGACAGGCACAAGCTGCTGAAGACAATTTATACCTTTCCAGTACCACAGCTGGACATGAAGGTGTTGAACTGATGCATATTCCTCAAGCTATGTTTAAAAACCTCGCTGTTGGAATATTCTTTCCATTCTTTCCCAGAAAAATAACTTGAATGCTCCCATAGCTACATGGATATCTGGAAGGCATCTGTGGCTTCTGTACTAGGGGCAGCTCCAACAAATCCACTGCAGGACACAACAAAGCCCACCAGCACATGAAGGGTCTACATCAGAGGGGTGTCTGAAATGAAACTGAGCCAGGGAAAGGAGAAGGATGTGTTTTGCCTAAGTGTTTGAAAGACTGTGGGTTTTGCTTGTTTGTTTCTCAATACCCAAATCAGTAATCACATATTTATGTTAATTTGCAATAAATTAAGTTAATTTCCCCGAGGTGGGTCTCTTTTGCCCACAACAGTAATTAGTATATGATTTTCCTGTCTATTTTAGTCCACAAGCTTTCTTGCTCCTGTCCTTCCTATCCTGTCCTCCTTCCACATGCAAGAGGGGCAAGTAAATGAGCAACCGGCTGGGTTCTTGGCTGCCAGCTGGGTTCAACCCATGACAGCTTTTTAACTAACCAGGAACACTTAAAGACCATGAAGGGCAATAAAAAGTGCCAACTCAGAGGACTGGAGGTGATGTATGGGATTGTCATCTAGCACTTTCAACCCTACAAACCTGTCCTTAACGTCTTAGGCTGTACAGAGGGAGCAAATTGAAAGGGCAACTTGTCTGTACATTTCCCCAGGACTCAAGCAGAACACCTGAGCTGCAAGTGGTCAGAATCATAGATTAGCAGATTTTAAACTGGACTGTGAGCAGGGGAAGGACAAGCATATGCAGGAGAGTTGGTAAAGCTCCATGGGTAGTTTGTAGAGCAAGAATCCCAAGACAACTGTGGGAAACAGAGTATTAATCCTTCCTGTAACAAGCCAGCCATAAGTCATAAAAAAAACCATGAAACTTTTCCTGTGAGCTGGAACAGAATGAACTATTAGATTGTCTTCATCCTCTAACAGAGCCAGGAAAGCCAGCTAGCTGTTCAAAAGATCAAACATCACACTGTCTAATAGGGTAAGATTGCACCTATTCTTTCTCCTTTGAAGAAGTTAGGACTAAGACATGCAGTCATGTCTGTAGGACGCAGGTAGTACCAGGCACAGCCAATTGAGTTATCTCCCAATGAGGTAGTTGTTGACACAAAGGCAGTATGGCTGTGCAATCTGGGACTAGCCAAAGCCTGGATTCTCTGATTTATTTTTCTATTTTAACGAGCAGCCAAAACTCCAAGTCAAACAAAACAGCCAACTAGTATCTTAATGTCTACAACTCACAGGCTGTGATGTCCGCATATCTAGGACACATCAGGTGCATTTTTCAGGTGATACACTCATAACCTGCACACTTACAGTCATTCTAACAGGTCCCAGATTAATTTTGCATGCTGAAAATTTATTTTATGGCATGTACATATGTGCTGTGATGCCCCAAATTGTTCCTAGTTTAAAACTGATTTATCCTCATGTTGCACGTCTGTCTTGCTCACTACATGTCAGAACAACATAAACTAGCACAAATCATCAATGTGCTGTAGGAAGTATAGATCTTGATGTCCCAGGCACCTCAGGATTACTTGGCATGAGCTTCATGGCATACACATACACGCTTCAGCCAAGATTGTTCACACAGCCTTATAGGGGAGCTTCAGATATCTAAGGAGTAGATCAATTTAACGTCTCTGCTGTTTCTGGGATAAAAACTGTACTTTCAATCCAGGACTGCATTGTGCCCTATAAGCACCCAGTTCACACAGCACTACATCACGTAATAAACACTGTGAGCTAATGCCTTTAACAGTTTTAAGACACAGAGACCTTTGTTTGAACTGTGAAGTCTGTGTCTTCTTTACATTGTAAGCTCTTCATGACTCCTACTTATAATAACATTTTACACAACTCTGAGTGTCCCATACTTATTCTTACTTGGAAGTCCAGTGGTTTCTGCTTTTGGACAATTGAGGTCTGAATGATAGATGGTTGTTATGGGTATATTTGGGGCATTCTTTCATCACTTGAAAATAATAACACTTTTCCCTTTACTAATCATATATTGCCATCCAAATGTAGTTGTAATACAAGAGCTTCAAGTATTACAAGAAATCAGAAGGCATTAGCTGTCTCTGGTAAAACAATGAGAGCACCAAGCGTCTTTAGTAATTTCAATCTCCAGAGGAAATATGATGTTAGAATAGTAAATCCAGAGTACAAGTACATTTCTATTGTAGGTAATGATGTTTTGAAAGTAGAAAAGACTATTAAATGAATTTCTTGTGAACGGAGAGAGGAATCAAAAGGATCAAAACTGTATTTGGTGGAAAAGAGAGCCCATTGCTTATTAATCTATCCATAATCACCAGGGATGTTAGTTAGAAGCTAACCTTCTGTACTCATAACTTAATGCTGAAATAAGTGATTTTATTTATGAACAGCTTTTTCTAATATCAAATGTAGCAGCCAGTACCCTGTGCTTTAATAATTACATGCCAACTTTGTTGTAGATGCTAATTTAATCTTTAACATGGAAAAATGCATTAAAGTTTGAGTGTGAAGATAGCACAGCTCTCTGACTGCCTTATGGCAAGAATTGTGTTCTTCACCGGTACAGCTACTGGCCCCATAAACCTAATGGATGATGATTGACTTTACACATTTATTTTTCACCAGTATGAACTGGGAGAGGAGTGGCCGGAGAGCAGCCCTGGAGAAAGGGATCTGAGAGTGCTGGTCAAAAGTGGGCTGGCGAAAGGGCTGGAAGGCACGTGCAATGATTTGAGGATAAGGACTCTTGAATTTGTCTAGTTCGGAGGAAAGGAGGATGAGGGGTGGTCTTATTGCTCTCTATAGCTTCCAGAGGAGGGGAAGTGGAGAGGGAAGTTCTGATCTCTTCTCTGTGGGATCCAATGACAGGACACACGAGAATGGTTCAAAGCTGCACCAGAGGAGGTTTAAACAGGACGTTAGGAAGCATTTCTTTACTGAGAAGCTGGTCTAACACTGGAACAGCCTTCCTGGAGAGGTTGTTGATGCCCCAAGCCTGTCAGTGTTTAAGAGGTTTGGACAATGCCCTTAACAACATTCTTTAGTTTTTGTTCAGCCCTGAATTGATTGGACAGTTGGACTAGATGATCACTGTAGGTCTGTTACAACTGAAAT
>JANHFX010014540.1:0-15212 GCA_027560015.1 Chloroceryle amazona
TTAAAGTCTGTTTCTTTCTTAATAAGAGATCAGAATTGGCCCAGTAGTAGTGACATGTTACCCCTGGAGTCCAATGGTCCCTCTAGCCACAGATGAAAAAAAACCCCAAAACAGGAAGCAAAACCAAACCAACCAACTGACAGAAAAAAAATCCCGAAAGGAAAGCAGCAGCAGAAATACAAGATATCCCTGCACTGCTTCAGAACAAGTTTGTTAGAGCAGTGACAGGAAAAATCTGACCCACTTGGATCACTGGACCCCGTCTGTGGAGCTCCTCAGTGTGTCTGTCAAATGCCACGAGATGTGATTATGGTCTGGCTGGGTCAGGTCACCCATGCTACTGAGGTCTGGCCAGTTGGGACAGCTCTGTTGCTATTTTGACGCTTGATTGGCAGCCTAAAGATGAAGGGCACCATGACAAGCTTCTGGTGCCATCAGTCTTCCAACTCCAAGTGGTAGAGGAGGTTTAGCAAACTTCCCCTGTGTACATCACGGGGAAAAAGGGTGAAATTCTCAAATGGAATGCAATAATCTGAAATATCAACTGGATTACTTGGGTATAAGCTGCATATAATGCAGGTCACCGGAGTGTGCTATTCTCTTTGTCAGCCTTCAGCATGCTTTTCAAGTAGGTCTGTTAAGGTTGCTGGTATTTCTGCCAGGACTATGTGTGCCTATAAGAACATTGTGCTTACATCTCTTCACTTTCCTGAGGTGTAAACCTGCCTCTTTGATGAGGCGAGTGGGGTAATGCGTATTAGGCTACTTTTAGTGTACGTAATAAACTCTCGAGTCATCTTTGGTAACCAGGTGCAGGCAGGTGGTTACCATCTCTAGAAAAATATTTCTAATCGTCATCGCTTGCTCCATTTTTTTGTTTCACTATTTAGAGTAATATAAACTAAGAAATCTGTTATGATTTAGCATTTTAAGGAAGCTGTCTTTGGTTTCTGTATATCTCCTTAGGGATTGTTAGCGTGGGAGTATGTAAAGCTTTATCTAAGGATTCTCCCAAGTAGTTTTAAAGCAACAGATAACAGGTGCAAGAAGTGGGCATAAAATGAAAGCAAAGGTCCAACTGCAAAACCGTGGGAGGGTGATAGGACTGAGATGATTCCTGCCAGATGGAGAACTGGCACTGCACCACCAGCATTGGATTCCTGGGCTTGGCCTTCTGAGTTGGGGTCTGGGAGCAAAGGGAATTAATTGAAGGGCTGTCCACTGCAGTGTCCAATACTCTTCAGAACAAGAGATGTCCTGAAGAATTTAATCAGACTTGAAAGCAAAAGTTGTCCGTGTGCTGGGTTTGCGGTATCTGCTGTTCAACTAATGTAATTAGAAAGCAGCAAGCCATGTTTGGGTGTGTGGTGTAGATAACAGATGATGCACGCGTACGCCTGGCTGTCTGTGCCCTTGGGTGGAGTGGCATTTGAAAGCTACAGGGTCTTCACAAAGTCAGTTTGATATATGGATGAGTGCATCACAGGGTCTCTGATGCTGTTAATATTTTTAAAATGTGACAGAGAATTTGGTCCACTTGTCAAGGTGAAAAAAAGAACCTGCACCCTCAGGTCTTACAGCTGTGTTGTCTCCACCAGAAAGAAGTCCCCTGTGTTGATTCCACTGCTGGTGGTCCGTTTTCGACCTCACTCTTAAGCACGGGGGTAGAGAGGGAGGAATAGGTACTTTATAAAGAAAAATCTGATTTCTGCAAGTCTTGCAAGGAGAGAACAGGTAAAAAAGAGCGAGAGAGAGACTGTTGGCTCTGAGAAAGATACAACACTTTCTTCTTTATATTGCTATAGCCATATAGATGTCCAGGTGGAGGACACTGGAGAACACTTGGTTGCTCCGTTTTCCCCCTACTACTCTAACAGGATGCTGGGAGAGTCAGGAGCATGGTGTGTGGAGCTGGTGGGGAATGGCAGGATAGCCAGTGACACACGGCAGAACCTGTACAGCCCTGTGGAGAAGTGCTGGAATTCCTTAATTTTTCAGAACTAGTTCATTCATCTGTATAGGGAAACAAATAGCACCAAGATGCTGGAGATACAGACTCATTTTCCACGTGAAACTCTTTCTGTGCAGCCTGTACTTGCTGCTCTGGCTGCATTTAGATTTCTAGCCACTTGATGAGAAAGAATAAATAGCATAATTACCAGGACGCTGTCTTGAAGCGTAGATTAATTCACAGTCCTGTCTATTTCATCTTTCCTATGGAATTTAGTTCAGATAATGCAGGCAGCCCCATTCGTACCTTGCTGGGGTTAATTGACTCTGTGGAAACTGTTGGTTTTGGTGCTGTGGAGAGAAGGTTTTTGAAGTAGGGTCCATCAACAGCCTGCGATGCTGAGTTTAGCTGATAATTAAATGCAAGATCCACTGCAGTTTGCAGAGCTACACCAGTTTGCCTGTAAACCACTAGTGCTCTGTGATTGAAGATTTGGGCTGGTCGTAAATATGGGCTTGTGATAACCTGGATCTGTTCCTGGGTAGGCTGCCCTGGGTGACCCTGCTCTGGCAGGGGGTTGGACTCGATGATCTCCAGAGGGCCCTTCCAACCCCTACCATTCTAGGATTGTGTTTCAGGGCAGAGATGGCAGATATTGGTAGGAAACGAGGTTAATCCAGGAAAAAAAAAGGCTTTTGGACATGATTTTTGTGGCTTGTTTTGGGTTGATTTTTTGTCTTTTTTTCTTTTCTTAAAGACAGGGAGATCTGTGTGATATTTGGGATGCAGAAGAATCATCAGTGTCTGGGAGAAACCAGTTGCCTGTTACTTACGTGCATTATTTGGCTGGGTTGAATTCACTCGCCGCTGCTTTGCCCTTTTTCTCTGCATTCCTTCCAAAGCCAGGTGTGAATTTAGGGTTGTCCTTGAACTCAAACTTTGAGCTTCAGCTTTACTGTTTGGAATATAGGCTCATCTTGGGTGAAACAAACTTTTTTATTTCTTGGGTAGCAAAGTGCTGATTATTTATCTAGCTGATGTCACGGTGTGGGGTCATAGGCTGGATTTGATGCTCTCGGAGGTCTATTTCAGCCTCAGAAATTGTGTGGTTCTGTGAATTTAGCTTTCATATGTGTGGGCAAATATATTTTAACAAGCAGTTTGCATCCAGATTCACTTAGTGGTGGGGAGATCTCTAAGAGACACTAGGAACTCGCATGCTAACCTAAGAGTAAGATGAAATGTTCCCTCCAAGACTAATAAAGATATTTTTATGAATACTGCTAATTATTAGAACACCAGAACTTAATGTTCTGATCTTGGAGGAGGATCCTGGTAGGCTGAGCTGTGTACAGACTCAGAACAGGCATGATCCTGCTCTATCCTCTTCCGCAAAAGTGAAAAGCAGCACAAGAGGTGGATACTGGTGGACTGTGGGGAGCAAACAAATGGTGAGACAAGAGAGGTGGATCAACACCAGCAGCTTAGAGATATTTTTGCAAGGTGGTAAATGTAATTAATTTTTATATTTTTCAAACTTCATTCAGTTTCTTATAGTCCTTGAGTGAAAACCTGCCTAGTGAAGTTGGTGTGGAAACAGCTCGAGTAGTCTTGGGGTTTTTTTTCTTCCCATTAAAAATAAAAGGAATTGTATTAGAAAGCTAATTAATGGAGAACAAAAAGGTGCAGTGGAGCCACTAACAGTTGTGTTTCTTGTTTGCTGGACTGTTTTCTGGCTAGAATGAGTACAGTTGAGAGTGATCAGTTGGCTGCCTTCAGGTGTGCAGTACGTACCAGTGGACAGAGATGTGCTGCTCAGTTTTTATCGCAGAACCAGAGAATAGTTGAAGTGCAAAGGGACTTTCGGAGGTCATCTGGTCCACTCCTCTTGCTCAAGCAGGGCTGCCTAGAGCTAGTTGCCCAGGCCAGTGTCCAGATGCCTTTTGAGTATCTCCAAGGAGAGAGACTCCACAACCTCCCTGGGCAACCTGTGCCAGTGCTTCATCACACTCACAGGGAAAAAGTTTCCTGATGTTCAGAGGGAACCTCCTATCTTTCAGTTTGTGTCCATTGCCTCTGGTCTTGTCACCGGTCAACAGTGAAAAGAGCCTGGCTTTGTCTTCTTTGCTCCCTCCCTTCAGATGTTTGTAAGATCCCTCTGAGCCTTCTCTTCCCAAGGCTGAGCTGTCCTGGGTCGCTCAGCCTTTCTTCACAGTAAAGATGCTTCCGTCCCTTAATCATTCTGGTGGCCCTTTGCTCGACTCTCTCCAGTATGTCGGTGTCTCTAGGGACCCCAGAACTGGTGTGGCCTCACCAGTGTTGAGCACTGGATAGTGCAGTCGAAATCACAGCTCGGCCATGCGGAGGGAGGAAGAGGAAGGTGAGAAAAGGAGCAAGCCTTCCTCCTTTAGAGGACAGCAGCCGTTTGACTTTGGGCTTGATTGTTCTTCAAGGCTCTTCCCCCCTGAGACATCATTGAATGTCTGTAGTGGTTTGATAGAGGGCTAGTTTCTGGCATGGCTGAGGAAGAGAAGGTCCCATTTGGCCTCTGCAGGTTTCTACTAGAGTTATTTCACTGCTTCCAGGGATGAAACTCTGTCATATTACTTCTCTGCGTAGTCAGACCCAAAAATAAACTCCTTTTTTTGGCACCTCTCCCACTCTGAACAGGAAAACTGCTAAATGTTTTTGTCTGGAGCTGAACATAGATTTGGGAGGATCTCTTAGCTGGGGGCAAAGCTCCTTGCTTGCTCACCTCCTCTGAAGGACCACGCTTTCTACTTCCAGGCTTGCTGTTGGTTAGAGGGGATGAGGATGTGTGCTTCGTTCTCATTGTTGAGGATCTTCTCCAGGCTCTCAGCTTCAGGAATCTAGCAGTGCCCTGGAGCTTTCATTCACAGCACCTAGTTCATTCAGAAGTTGCAGCAGTTGGATATCTGTGAACTTGGTTCAAGGTAAACCTTGGTTAATTTCACTGAAATCCTATCATTTAAACAAACAAACAGAAGAGCCAAGTCTCTCTGTTGCCAGGGTGTTAAGGCAAATGGATGACATTTCCAAACCCTTTGAAGTGATCTAGGATCCATCACCTCATTTCGGCCGGCTGCTTCTAGAGTCAGACAGTCACTTCTTACCTTAGAAATCTCACACCTCTCTGTACCTCATTTGCAGGGGATACTGAAAATAAAGCCAATCTGGATTTCTTTTCAGGAGACATACTGCACTACGGATCTCTATACAGACAGAGCAGGAGAGCTTTCAAATGCAGATGAACAGATCAAGGGCTTCTTCCTGAGGAGCATTGAGGCAGCATTTCCAAAATCTGCTAAGCGCAGGGACCTCCCCACTGCCTTTTGGACTTGTGGAGTCTCCTTCTCTGGAGACTTTCCAGCCCCACCTGGATCTGTTCCTGTGTGGCCTGCCCCGGGTGACCCTGCTCTGGCAGGGGGTTGGACTCGATGGTCTCCAGAGGTCCCTTCCAACCTGTTCTGCCATTCTAGGATTCTCTATGGTCTGATTTTTGAGAGCTCTTCTTGCCTCATCCTGAATTAGATGATAGAAGTGACGCTGTCAGTTGAGCTGCTGCCATCCTTACTGATCCCAAACCACCAGCAAAGGAAAAGAGAAACAAGTGGAGCTTCACATACATCATCAGCAGTGGGCTTGAAATAGTTGAAATGAAAGAGAGTTTATTTGCGTACATGAAATCTGGGTACTAGGGATCGGTATTTCAGCCCATACATCAAAGCTGTATTAATCTCCTTAAAACTTACACCGTTGTGCACATCTTCTTAGTGTAGACAGAATCAGAATTAGGGGCAGCAGGGGCAGGAGAAAGTTTCCCACTGGCTTCTGGGACCCTCTTTGCATCTCTTACAAGTAGGAGCAATCACCATTTCAGAGAAAATGGCTGTTCGTAGGCAAACACCCTGGCGGGAGGTTTCAGACCTTCAGCCAGTGCAGTAAAACCACGTGATTTGAAGACGCTCGCTAATTACAGCTTGTAATTACGACCGCTAATGTAACAGAAATAACAAGTTTCCTTGAACTTCCCTGCCGCGCCGCATTGCCACGCTCATTTTTATCTCCAGTTCCCTCTCTTTTTAAACTTTCCCAGAGGTTAGCCAGGAAGGCTGAGGTGTATATTCCTTTTTCTGTCCTTCGGTGCCCCTTGGCTAGCCCGGGACACACAGTTTCCAGTCCCTCTCCTGCCTTGTGCGTGACCAGAGCTTGCCTTGGTGCACCGGGCGCCGCTGACGCTGCTTTTGCTGCAGAACCTGCAGCCTGGCAGGGACCCATCCATCCCCTTGCGCAGCCAGGCACGGACTGTCGCTGCGAGAGAATGTGCTAATTGGTTTAGTTCGTTTTAAACTCACAGTTTGTGAAGCCAGTAATTGGGAAGGCAATTCCTGGCCAGCCCGAGAGTGCCGGAGCGCTGGAAGGTGAGCGTGTTTGGCAAAGCTTGGGTGGCTGAAGGAAAAACAACCGTGGTGTTTTGCAACTGTGATCCTCCATGGTCCTTCTCTTGAAGGCTTTCCGAGCTAGCTTCTTCAGTTTTAGATGTTTAGAGGCAATGTGTTTCTCAGGGGCTTGTTTTATTTAAGAAAAGGAAACCGGGGCTGGCAGGGGGGTTGGACTAGATGAACTTTGGAGGTCCCTTCCAACCTTTAGCATTCTTGCGGAGGTGCCGTGCCCCGGGGCTGTTGTCCAGCTGAGCTCAGCTAGCCAAGTTTGCAGAGGGGTCACTGCAAGTCATCCGGCTTATCCAGAATACAGAGTTACGTCTTTGAGACTCAGCATTGCAGTTTAACTGTGGAGATGCATGCATTTGGTAATCAGTATTAATTGTACTTGTTGGTAATTGGTGGCTGATTATCTCAGAAGTCATGGCATGTGCTTTTCTGGAAGGAGCTTACTATGGCTGCGTATGGGGTGGGGAAGGAAGCGGCTGTCCTTGCACATCTTCATCCCTTTGTTCAAGTGCTGGACAGAAAAAGGCTCAGATACCTCTGAAGCATTTTTGTTTAGACCTGAAAAGGGTGTATGAGAAGGGCCATGGATTCCCAGCGTGCCTCACTCTCTTACCCATCATCTTGGTGCCACCTCTGTCTGGTTTGAATAACATCTACGCTGCTTCTGCCAGTTAGTGCAGTATTTCAGATGTCACAGGTTGGTCATTGTTTTATTGGGGTACAGGAGGTATCTGGATGGGTGCTGAATTTCACATGTGAGAGTGAAGGTTCCCAACATTCATCTGGATAGATGCTGTATAATTCAGGAATACCTCGTGCTGGGGGGGACGCACTTTTTGTAGCCGAGCTATATTTAGCCAGCACTGACATACACGTGATGATGAAAGGGTAGGAACTTCTTGCTGACTCCAGCTCTTGCTGCCTAACGCCGTTATCGGGAATCCAGGCAACATGAATGTTTAGATTTGTATTTTAATGTCTAGAAAATGCATTCTACGGCTGCTTTTGTATAGTCAGTAAAGTGATGAAGATAGGAGCTTTGTCCTAGCCTGGTTGAAAATGAATAGTACATTACTATACATTAATGCATGCTACATACTGTAAGGAACACTTAGAGTGACCTTAAAATGCATTATCTTCCATATTGTTAGAGAGCAGCAGTTTACAAATGCTTAGTGATTAGATTGACATGGTTTATGTGTAACGAGCAACCGCTGGTGAAGCGAGTAATTAAATGCAAAGTATACTCAAAAATGTAATAACACATTGAAATTCAAGGCAGATGATTTCCAAGCATCATTACGAGAATCTGTCTTATCTCTTTGTATTCCAGTATGAATAGAGATTTCTGGCGAAATGGAAATTCAGTGCATTCTTTCCTTTCAGTGAGGATGCCATTTTGGGCTGTCAAAATCAGAGCCTTTTTACATAAAAAACTCTGTTGTGGGCACTTGACCTGGAAATACTGTACAAAGTAGTAGGAATAAACCCAAACCTTTGCCCTTTGGGGCATTTAATAAATATTTTTTCTTTGCCTGTTGTTATCCTGGTAATAAATTGGGTGTTTCTCATTGCTGTTTGTTGTATTTTGCTGGGAACTTTATTCCTGATTTCTTTCTTGGTCAGAAAAGTGGCTTATCCCTGTCCCTTGAGCACAACTTAGCTGGTCAGGCTCGCCCAAAAAGAGTCTTGAGCTCTTGTTTCGGCCAAACTTTTAAAATGTGTATCGTGTGAAATAATATACATTTCATTATTATACTCAGAAGGGTGAAATATATCCATTGCTTCTTTTGCTTTCCCCATAGAGCTGCGCATTCGTTCCGTAGTGGATCAAAAATGATGCTAAAAGCCTTGGTTTTTTTTAAAAAAATAAGTGAATATATCCTGCGACTTTTGTTTTCTTCCCAGATGGAAATCTTACTGGCAGTCCCTAACATTTAGCACGCTTACATCTACTTCAGAAAACAGAAGGAGATGCTCACAAAGTCAGAATGAAAAAATTCTTTATGAAAAACCACCAGAGTTAAACCCTCTTGTAGCTTATTGGTGGGTTTATTAATTGATATTTAATCAAGAGAGTCTTCTGGTGGAATTAGACCAACTGATTACAGAGGAAATTGGATGGGAATCACAAATCCTCCTCCTGAACTGTGTCTTCTTTAACAGCTATATAGAGTTAATACTGCACATAGACCTAGGACTCAAAAATATTTATCTATTGACAGTGCAGATTTATCCAGAATTGGAGTGTTCTGTTGGGAAACTGCTGTTGGGATGAGATTTTTTTCTGTTTTTTTTTTTTTTTTAATTATTACATTCTCCCCTCTTTATCCCACCTTTCCCCAAGCTGGAAAGCAGCCAGCATGGTTTCTGAGGGATCTTGGTTTTGGAATGAAGTGACACTGGGATTGAGTCCAGTTATGGTGGCCTGCAGCTGAAATAAAGGAGGTTGAGGGAGAAAAAGAAGTTGGTGCATAAATGCAAACGTGGCAATGGCATCAGGATTATTAAGACAAGGTGGTTATTTTTTTAAGCAGCTAATTTCCCAAAGTATATTCCCACTGATGTGTTTTACATTTTTTAGCAGGGAGCTTTGGATGCAGTCAAGTTTTGTACAGATATTTCCCTCTACCCTTGTAAAATGTTTTTAGTGGTTTTTTTTTAGAGATATTTTTATTGCTGTTGCTGTAAAATGAGCTCTTTTATCTGCATGGACAACACATAATGGCACAAAATAGGCCGTAGTTGCAAGATTATTTAATTTACCCAGGCCTCTAAGATTCAAGCTGTGTACAGAGGGGACCTTCTCAGACATCCGTGTCCTTCCAGCATCCCTGTAGACAGTGTTAGCATAAACTGGAATTAGCTGAAGTTCCTCAGCTAAAAAACTTCAGGTCTTAAGCAGCATTGCAGCAGAAGCCAGGGAAGATGCCAAAGCCTAGACAGGTGGCACTCAAGAGATGACATATATAGTCTGTCAAATGTAAATCTCTGCATTTCATAGAATCAGAGAATTGTCAGGGTTGGAAGGGTCCTTCAAGATCATCTCATTCCACCCCCCCTGCCATGGGCAGAGACATCTCCCACTGGACCAGGTTGCTCAGAGCACCATCCAGCTTGGCCTTCCAGGCATGGGGCTTCCATCACCTCTCTGGAACCTGTTCCAGTGTCTCACCCCCCTCATGGTGAAGAACTTCCTAATGTCCAGTCTGAATCTACTCACCTCTAGTTTTGATCCATTCCCTCTAGTCCTACCACTACCCAACATCCTAAAAAGTCCCTCACCAGCTTTCTTGTAGGCCCCTTAAGTTACTGGAAGGCCGTGGGGGTGGCCTCAGAGCCTTCTCTTCTCCAGACTGAAGAACCCCAGCTCTCTCAGTCCATCCTCATAGGAGAGGTGCTCCAGCCCTGTCATATTCATTGCACATATAAATACAATAGGTCTTCTTACTCCAGTGTTTGCTGATCCTTTGACTGGGTGGGTCAAGACTTGACACCTCTGCTTGATCAATATTTTTTTTTGCTGTTCAGGGCAAAATCCAAGCTGAAATTTAAGTGAAACTGGAGAATACTGAAGTTTGACTGCAGTGTGAGCATCTTATCAGGATGTGCTTTTGGGCATAACAAACCCTGACTGCAGATAAGTTAAGGCCTAAACTATTGAAAAATAGCTGTCGGCACAACCTCTGTAAAGAGCAAAGAAAAAATCCTCTAAATTCCTCAAAATCTGTCAATGTTGAGCTCATTTTACTTTGAGCAGGACTTCCATTGCAACGCATGGTCTTGATTGAGGCATGTGGAGTTCAGGACTAGCAACGTGGTTATGACAAAATACCACCAAATAACAAGCTTCTCTAAGCTGGTTAAGATTTTTTTTTGCGATAAAAAATTCTGAAAATCTTAACTGTGGCAATTGTTCAGCTGTTGTGTGGAGTATTAAACTTCATCGCTTAATAACGAATCAAGCACTTCAAACTAAAACCCTCAACCTAAATACATTACACCATTGTCTTGACAGCTTCAAAACAGAAACAAAAACACTTTCCTCTTTTTGTTTAATAAAAGTTTCTGCTTAGAAACCCAAGCAAGAAATGCCTTTGAGGTTTTGGAGGAAGATTACCAGACTCCCTGGCTGGAGCAGCACCAGGCTGCCAGGGCACCGTGCCGCTGCACTCGGTCAGCGAGGGTATTTCCCAGCGAGCGAGGGAGGATCGCTCTGGGATGCAGCTCGTACCTTTGCTGAACTTCATGGAAATGGTCATGCTATTAAGTGTGGAAACCTCAGAGTGAAGGCCAGCGCTTGCTGAGAAGCAGTGCAAACAGTAAAGCCAGACCTCAAGCAGTGGGGCAGTGCCAGAGCTGAGCTGGCCTTTACCAGCAGCAGCATCTCAGAAGTTTCCGTAGCCCAATGGTAATGGGAGGGAAGTTGTCAAAGGCAGGTGAGTGTATCTGCAGGCAGATGGTTTTTAAGATGGTTTATAACTCCTGCTTCTGTGACTGCACCTCCAAATGATGTGGGTTGCCCGAGGCCAGGTTGCAAAGGACTCGGCTGAAAGTAAGTTGAAGGTTGCTAATGGCTTAATATGCAATGAATTGCATAGGAAAACACTTAGCCTAGTGTGAAATGTCTTGTATGAGTGATGATTAATCAAATGGGTGGAAAAAATCTGCAAGTTTTTATCAGCAGTTGATACTGGAGGCAGTAAGGTGGCAAATATAAGGGTATGATGACAAGAGAAGCCAAACCATCAGGGAACAACATAATAATGAGTGTTGGACGTAAGCTAAATTGATGTCACGATGTTAACATCGGTTTGTCTGCAAGCCAGGCTGTGTCTGCTTGGACTAGACCTTCCACAAAATTTTGGCTGAAATGTATTATGGCCTTAAAGGACCCCCACAAGCCTCAAAATGGTTTAAAAGGTATGAAGGATCTTTGAACCCCCCCCCCCCCCCAAATCCTGATAAGGTATGAAAAAGCTGTTGTCTGGAAAGCTACATTGGAAATTGTCCATGTCATCTCCAAACTGTCAGTGACAGTGAAGCAGAGCTTGAAAGCAGAGGGGTCCTGAGGGTTAATCAATGTGTTTGCCCCAGAGTGAGGAACCTGATCAGTCAAGTGGCTGTGGTCTTCAGTGCTCCCCCCCATTGATGGCTGCTTGTGTAGGTGGTTGGATTTCTAGCAGAAGACTCCGCACCCTTCCAGATAGGGCAGGTGGCTTGCTCACGTGGAAATCCCGTAGACGTGGATGAAGTAGAAAAACCACCCGTGGAGCAGGAGAAAGCCACCAGAGAGTGGCCACCAAGGGAAACTCCTGGCTTTCTCTCCTGATCACCTGCTTTTAAAGCAGAAAAGATTCTTTATCTGCAGTTGCTCTCAAGGGAAAGTTTAAAAAGAGATTAATATTCCCACACATCTGTTGAAAACTGAAGGAGAGGAAGAGAGTTAGTCTAAACATTGGCTTTGGTCTCCTGCTGGTTTTGGCGGTGTAGCCAAAGGAGTTGAACTGCTTGTCGACAGCTCTGCAACGTGAGCCCGTCCTTCTGTGGTTTTTGTCATTCCTCACTTCCAGAGGCTTGGACGGGGCTAGATACTAATTATGGCACATTGACACGTGAAACCAAAGTTGTTCTTTGAGTGTATTTGAACTGGGTGTGAATAGATTTGATATACGTGAATAGATTTTCTGGTATAGAATCATAGAATCGGTTTGGTTGGAAGAGACCTTCAAGATCATCAAGTCCAGCCGGTAACCCCGCACTGCCAGGGCACCACTAAACCATGTCCCTCACCACTAAACCATGTCCCTCAGCACCATATTTCCACGTCTTTTCAGTACCTCCAGGGATAGGGACTGCACCACTGCCCTGGACAGCCTGTTCCAGGGCTTTTCAACCTTTTTGGTGAAGAAATTTTTCCTAATATCCAATCTAATCCAAACCCCACCCCCCCGATGCAACTTGAGGAAGATTTCCTCTTGTCTTATTGCACGTTACTTGGGAGAACAGACTGACCCCCACCTCACTGCGACCTCCTTTCAGGGAGTTGTAGAGAGCAATAAGATCTCCCTTCATCTTCTCAACCTCAGTTCCCTTGGCCACTTCTTGTAAGACTTCTTCTGTAGACCCTTCACCAGCGTCGTTGCCCTTCCCCGTCCCACGCTCTTGGTGCTTTGTCCAGTAAGGGTTGTGCTGTTCCAGTAAGGGAAGCTGCTGGGTCCTGCCTCGTGCACACCAGCACCTTTCCACACCCGGCGGCTGTAACAGCTCTTTGCCTTCTGAGGCACCATCCTCAGAACTGGATGTGGTGGAAATGCTGGGAGGGAGGAAAAGATAAAACGTGGTTGTGCAGTGGAGGACCAGATGGCAATGGAGGGAGCAGAATTCAGTCTTATACATACTTTCATTTGGCATTATATAACTGATAGAGGTTGGATATTGGAACTTGCCTGTTTCCAGGCTTTTTTTTGCTTTGATTCATCACTTCTAAGTAAATTTTGATAAAAATTGGAGGCAACTCAGCATCTGTTAAGATTCTCAGACCCTCAGAAAAGGGTTTACTGTAAATCTAAATTTAAAAAAATCATTAAATCCGAATTAAATTGACATTGTTTATATGTCTTCTAATTCTGTGTGATGACATGCCCACGCTTTTGTCTTCCCTGTGGATTTTCTTGATGATGTGATACTTCTTTCTGCGTGAAGAAGTGTAAAATGACTGATTCTTCCTCCTTTTTACATTCATAAAGTTAAAATTCCAGTTTTGTTCTTGAAGCAACTACTGAAAGCCCTTCCATGGAAACCCTAGAATGAGACAACTAAGTCATCAGTCCTAAGTATTTATGTGTCAGTGATGCCATGTGCTTTACAGAACAAACCAAAATTATCTTGGCAAGATTGTCTTTCCTGTGAACAAAAATAGTTTGCAGCATTTTTATTCCTGCCAAGGTTTGAAAGCTATAAACAGGGAGATTTGTGGGGAGAGGAACAGATCTTTATTTATTTCTATATGTAAATAGATATGCATATACACTCATTAATTATTATTATTTTTTTGGGATGATGAAAAGGAGGAGGAGTAACCTAGAAGAGTTTACATAGGAATTTCAGCTTATTGGTGCTGTTAGTATCTGAGGGTGACACATCCTGGGTTCCTCCACTGTAAAGACCAGCAGTGATTTACAAATATCTGAAAATCCAGGTTGCAAGTCCTAGAAGGCTTTTGGATTTCTCCAGGGTGGTTCTGTGTGGTGTGGAAGTAGCTCTGCTCAAGGTGGGACAAGCAGCTGTTTTGGTGGGGTGTATTTTGCTTGGCTGTTTGGGTTGCTGTTTAGCAGTTGAGAGTCCTGATATTAAAAGCATGGATACCTAGAAGTAAATATTAGCAGATGCTTCTGGTAGTTTTTGTCTGTTCCACACATGCTTGCAGGGATGTGAGGGGCTGGAAGCTGAGGGGCTGGAGAAGCTCGGCCCATGTACAGAGGCCAAGAGGCTTGTGAGAACACGTGAGATGGGTCAGCCCCCGTGAAGCTGAGGAGACCTATCTGGCTGAGGAATGGTGTTCCAGAGGGAAAGGAAGAGATCCTTGGCAGATCTGGGCCTGAAGATCTGGGAAGCACTGGCAGGCAAAGAGATGCCGCTTCTGTGCGTGTCCAGGCTCCTCACCACTGGCCGTTGGTGGTGGAGCTGGCAAAGCTCCTTGCAGAGATCCTGCCAGCATCACTTGCTCCCCTTTGCCTTCTGGCAGCTGAGTGGATCCCAGCACAATATTTTTATGCTCATCAAGAAACCCTCTTTACAAATACAGCTGTTAAAGAACCCGATAAGTGGCTGTCTGAAGCACTTTAATTTCTTGTTTGCCTTTTATCTGGAGAAATTCTGCCTTTTTTTTCATGGAATTTCAGGAGGGGGGCAGCTGGGATCATAGAATCATAGAATTCTATGATTCTAATTTCAGGAGGAGGGCAGCTGGGCTTTCTTTTTGCATAGTTGCTGCATAGCTACTTGGCACAGATGCGTATACATTAAATTCAAACACCTTTTTGATTCAGCATGAAGATGTAACTGATTCCGGTATCAAATGGGCAAGAATTGTTTTATTTTCCTGGATAGACTTCACCACTGTGAAGAAATTTAATGACAGCTTCAGAATTTGTGAAGGGCAAAGAGATGGTATTCTCAGATTCAAAGAACTAAGTAGAAGTCAATGCCTTGTGGGTATTGGTGTTTTCCCTTCCTCCCCCCCCCCTACATTTTAGAAGAATTAGACAAAGATTTAATAATTGCTTTTAATTTTACAGGCAGCCAGCAGCAAGCGTGAAATGACCTTCCCCGCATTTCAACAGGAGGATGTAAAAAGTGACATCAGTCAAAAACTGCCAGACCAACAGTTTCTCCTGTTCACCACAAAGGAGGAAGATTTGAAAACAGCAGAGACCAAAAAACCAAACAGAGCTCATGAGTATGAAAAGGAAAACACTCGATCTGTTTGTCTTCTGGAACAGAAGCGCAAGGTTGTTTCTTCAAATATTGATGTGCCTCCAGCAAGGTAAGGAAAGTTGGCTTGCTTTGGGGTTTTGGTTTTGGTTTTTTTATTCCCCTCTCTTTTTTTTCCTCCTCTTCCTTTTTTTTTTCCTCCTCTTCCTTTTTTTTCCTCCTCTTCCTTTTTTTTCCCTCCTCTTCCTTTTTTTTCCCTCCTCTTCCTTTTTTTTCCCTCCTCTTCCTTTTTTTTTCCTCCTCTTCCTTTTTTTTTCCTCCTCTTCCTTTTTTCCTCTTTTTTTTTTCTCTCC
>JANHFX010014540.1:26400-45106 GCA_027560015.1 Chloroceryle amazona
TCCACCCCCTCTTCCCCCCTCCCCCTTCCCCCCCCCCTCCAGCTGGGCCATACTGGGGCTGTTGGGATGGGGCACACTGGTGCTGTCTCTTGCTCATCAGTGTTGCTTAGTTTCTTTACCATAATGGTGGTTGCTTTTTTAGGGTTCACTAGGCCCTTAACTCCAGGAGTAGAGATGTGTAAGCTCTCACAGTAAGTGCAGAGTAGCTATTCAATATCATTTATACGTGTATGTAAACACACACGTATATAATCAGAGGATAAGCACGTGTGTGTCTGAGGTACTTGTGCACTCATCTCTAGTTTCCTCAGAAATATCTTGCTGGTGTTTCACCTTCCTAAAACTAGTGTGTCTTCTTCTGGTACTTAGCTAGAGTACTTTTAGATCACAGGAGTAACAGCAATAGCAAAAAAATAATCGATGCTGAAAGCCCTTTAAAACAGGTCACCTAGAGAAGCTTTGGATTACACTATGAAGCAAATGTTCTTAGTTATCTTTCTTTTGCTTTGTGGTGGTGGTGGTTTTGTTGGGTTTTTTTTTGCGTGTTTGGTTGGTTGGGTTGGGTTTTGTGGGTTTTCTTGGCCACCTGCTGTGCAGACATCCAACTGCTCATGATTTTAATTGAGTTTCCCTGTCATTATTATGGCAGAGGAGTTGGAGAGGCAGCCTGTCTGTGGTGGAGAGTTGGATTTGTGTAGTTGCTGTGAAAGAAATGGTGAGGGGTCAGTAGATCTCCCACCTACCAGTGCTGCCCAGCACTGCAGGACAAGGATCAAGCTCTAGGCAGCTGCTGCTCCTCAATGTCATCGTTGGAGCCTGAGCAACCACAGCAGAAGATGCTGTGAAATCCCCCTGCTGTGGGGCTGCTCGGCTACAACAGAGCAGACCCAGCTACCCGCACAGTGCTCACTCTGTGTGCCTGGTAAAATACAACCCTTGTAAAGGAGCTCCCATCATTGCAGTCCTTCAGTGTCACCTGTGCCTTTTACTGCCAGCTCTCTTGTTACTTGCGTCTCTGTGGTCCTGGAAGTTGGGCTTGCTCACCTGCTATCAGCTATGTCAGAAACAGGGAACACGGAGATAGAATCTTGAGTTGGACTGCAAAACTGAAACCAACCTGTCATTCTGTCCATCCCGGCATCGAGGGGCAAATATTAAGGTATTCTGTGTATTTCTGCTCTTCTTACCTCCTGTTCTAAATGTGTGAGCTAAATGCATCCCTTGGTGTCACGGGAACTTCCAAAGCATCTGGCTTAGATTGCTCTCCTGCTTTTTAACATCTGTTGACTCACTGAGCTATACAGCATCCCACCCCCTTCTACTGCTGCCTATTCTCTTCCTCCCACTTGTTCTCCATGAGCTATTCCTTCTGTGGATATTCCTTTGCTCAAGCCATCCCTGAAAAACCCCAGTGACGCTCCAAACCTCACCTTCTTTCTAATACATTTTTCACGGTTGGGCTTCTAAACCCTTCCCTTCAGTTCTAATGAGGAACATGTTTTTCTTCCTCTCTGAAAGATAGGCTTCCAGATCCTCTGAAGTGATTGTTTTCTCATGCTTCTATGATGTATTTTGTAAATAATGTTTAGGAGAAATTGGATTGTGCTGAGTTAAGGAACCAGAGAGGTTGTGGAGTCTCCTGCTCTGGAGACTTTCCAGCCCCACCTGGATCTGTTCCTGTGTGGGCTGCCCTGGGTGACCCTGCTCTGGCAACAGGGTTGGACTTGATGTTGTCCAGAGGTCCCTTCCAACCCCTAACATTCTAGGATTCTAATGAGATGGTTCAAAGCCCCCATTCTATGTGCTGAGTGTATTTGTGTGCCTGGAAAACATCCAGGTAACCTTTGCCTGCCCTACCCTGTTGGGAAGGACGGCTCCTCATGGAGGGAAGGAGGAAGCGAATGTGGCTAACAGTACCCGAACCCATTTGTCATTTTTTCACTACTAGTTTTGTGAAGTTATCAACTCTTGTTATAGAAGCTGATTATATCCAGTTTCTGGTTGCGGGGGGGACAGACAGTGAACTACAGACCATCTGCTTTGCTTGGTGGTAAGTCTCCTCCTTTCTGCAGTCTAGCCAAAAGTAAAACTTTCCTGCAAGGGCAGATAGGTACACACGCTAGGATATGTTTCTGTACAGCATGGAATCACCACCAGGATAACTAAGATTTGCTGAGTAACGCCTGTGGTGAGGCCACAAATGACATGCACATTATTTTCTTTATATAAGCAGTGATGGACAAATTGTTCCTGATTTCTAGATTTTGAAGAAACTTGTCTGTCTAGTTTAAAAAAAAATAAATAAACCCACCAAAACAAATAGAACATGAAAAGAACCCTAAAAAAGCCCAACCAAACCCAAACAAAACCAACCAAGAAACCCCAAACCAAAACCCCACGCGCCAAGTGAAAGTAGACAACAAAAAGCACGGTGAACAACTACTGAACAACAAATGGCTGATTTCCTCTGTTCCTCAACCTGTTTTGTAAGTATATATTACTAAGCCTAATGAGTTGTTTTCTCTTTACACCAGACTTGAGCCCAGCGTGAGAGCAGTTACCCCTCGACCATGACAGGAGCCCTTCCACAGCAGTACGGTGACCCCATTCTGCCACCTCTGCACAAACATGAGTGGCTGCCTGTTAGGAAAGGGACATTTTATGGAGTTGAGGGTACCTTCCTTCCTCCCTGCATACAAAACCAAGCCCTTTTTAGGTTCACAGAGAGCTTTCTTCATTACTCAGCAGGGCAGCTACCTCTAGAGGACAAGAACTGGAGCTGGAATGAGCTTCACACGCGATGGGCTGCCCTTGCAACTAGCGTAGCTCTGCCAAAGCACCTTGGCTCTGCTACTTTCTGTCTTCCCTGAGTTCAATGAAAACAGGCTCTGCCCATCACCTGCACTGTCCAAAGTGCAGAGAAAAAGTTGTGGGGTTTATAAAAGACGTTGCAGAAAGCTACCCTGTAATTGGTGAGGGTTTACCTATTTCACAGAATGTTAGGGGTTGGAAGGGACCTCTGAAGATCATCGGTGTACATATTAAATAAATAAGTTCTTATTTTATGCTAAAGTTAATATCTTGATGGGAAAACTGGATGTGCTGTCATTACCTCAATGCCTTGCCATGTCGATCGAGAGAATTGCTGTTGTTTTAATGGAAAATATTTGAACAGATTTTAACAACCTTAAACTCATACCATGTTCTGTTTAAAAAATATGTTGAATACGTTCCCAAACTCTCTCTATTAGGAGATGCATGACTGCATGTTTTATTTCTGGTGTATTGCCAGATTCCCTGTATCACCATCTATGCCAAATCATTGCTCAGTTATTGTACTGGTAGCTTAAAGAGTTTCCTCAGAGATGTGTTTAGAAGATAGGATAGACAGGGGTATATTTTGGTGTTGGAACAGCAGAAATACAGGGGGATGGTCCTCCACAGATCATACAGCTCCTCAGCTGAGTGGGGTTGGTTGTACATATCCCCTTTGATACCTGTTTGTCTAATCTCTTCTTCAGCTGGTACCTACTGATGGGTCATCATTCAGAAGGGTGGTCAGGTCCAGGGTTTAATCATTTTTCCTGCTGAGACATATGTATCAATCACTATTTGATGTATTGCTGTATATATCTCTCAGTCACTATTTATATACAGGTTGCATGAATAAAGTTGAAAATTAACCTCCTGTGGGTGGATATCCCACTTCATGGTGGCACAGACATTCAGGCTGCAGCCTTTTGCTGAGGGCAAGGGATTGGGGTACCCTCCGTGGAACTGGGAGGTCGGGATGGGGACTGGTCAGCAGAGATGCATGGTGGCAGAAACTCTTGAGCACATCACAAGCAGGAACCAAAAATAACTGTGGCTTCTGTGTGGCTCAGAAGGAATTTGTGAATAGTGCCCTTTAAATCTCAGCATTTTCTGTAGCTTTATTATTTTTGCTGCCTCTATTTTCCAGTTTTAACATAAAAGGTAAAATAGTGGTGGAGAAGATAGGAGGGAAGCTGGTCAAGTTGAGTACCTCTGTGAGGTTAGTGAGCAGGATAACTGGGTGAGGCTGCGGGCATTTTCACGTGGTAGTAGAAGTAATAGGTTCTGAAAACTGAATCCAACATTTGTTTTCTGGGCAAAGGAGCATAATATTTTCCACATTAATGCATTGTTTGGGCTCAGCGTTGGACCTGACCCAGTCTGCTGTAGCTCATGCGTGGCTGGGAGCCCAGAAATGCCACTTTTATCCATTGAAGGATGGCCCTAGAACTAGCTCAGAGAAGTTCACTTCTAAAAACAATCGGCTTATCGCCACTGCTAGCTCTGCAATCTCAGCTGAGTTGTCTCTTTCTTACAACGTGGTTTGTTTACAACAGGTACAAAGCAGAGGCTGTGTTTTATGCTCTGAAGGAAGGGGGGGGAGAGATCAGCAACCGTCCATCCATGTGGCTTTGGAACTTGATCACTGCTCACTTGAAAAGTGATGTGCTAGCAAGGGGTTGAGAAGCTGCAGGTTGCAAAAGAGCAGTGCTGATAGTGTAAGTACAGATGTATATGTAGTCTATATATACAATCCATATGCCTATCTGTAGAGCCTTGTGAAGATAAATGCAAAAAGCCTGTGGTTTAGATGATTTTCAGGCATCATTTCTGGTTTTTTCCCTTCTCCTCCCAAGGATACTTCACTAGTTTGGTGTGAGAATTGGGTTGAAGTCAGACCCGAACAGATGACCCTCTGTTAAAAGCAGAGGACCATTTCCTACCGAGTATTTTCAGGTGCATTATCCAGCTGAAACACGTGGCACCCTAAAATGAATCCCTCTGAGGCTGACTGCTTTGCTAACTCCGTTGGGTATGGCTGGTTTCTCACGTGCTTTGCCTTGTCCCTGGGTGTGCGCTGCTACCTGCTCCCATACTGCCCCACATCTTGGTAGGGTGCTGTGTAATTTGGAAGAGAAGATTCTTTCTGCTTTATAACCAAACCTCATGTGTGCACGGGGAGATGACACTTATCCATAAAGAGGGAGGGCAAAAAATGGTGATCCCTTCAAAGTTTGTTGGGTCCACTCCAGCAGCATAGGAACTGTGCTGACCATAAAAATAAGAATGCTTAGTGCAGCATTTTTACGATTTGTTGCTGTACAGACACTAACATGTTCTAAAATAACAGAGAGTAGTAAGCAAAACTGCTTTAAAAGTGTTTGAGAAGTGATAACAGCAGGAGGAAGTGGCTGCCCAGCAAGGCAGGGGCTGTACCAGGATTAGAAGTGAAGACTTCCTGGTGCAAGCCCCATCCTCCTCCTTCTTCTGGCTCCCAACAGCCAGCTTCTATTTCTAGCTTTTATGCCCCATTTATACTTCCCATCTGAGGTTCCTCATTCAAAGTTGCTCCTCAAAGTTGAGTTGAAAAATAGGGAAGAAAACCTCTGATCCAAACCCAAAGCAAAATACCTTCTACTCCCCATAAAAGTTTACATCCCATCTTAGGTGTTTTGTTCCTGCCTTGATTTCTCCTCATTTTCTGTTTGATTTCTCTCCATTTTCTGTTTGATTTTTTTCTTGTGCATCTAAAAAGCTGTAATCATTTCCTTCAGAGACCTGGAGATACAGCTCCCTTGGTTTTAATTGGGACTACAGGCAGGAGGTGATAACTGCACATTAAAACTCCACCACTTTGGATATGTCAACTTAGGTTGTTTTGCTACAAAGGCTTTTACAAGCAAACAGGGAAAAAAAATAAAACTTCCAAACTGCAGAAAGCATATTTTTTTGGGTGTGTTTTATGAGGAATACATAGTGCTGAGGTTTAAAACTTCCCTTAAATGATCTTTCTTCCCCATTACATTCTCCTAAACTATGCCCTTGTTCCACACAAAGACAGAAACCTGATCTTGGCGTGGGCTGTTCGCTTGACCGGTAGATACTATGAGACTGAGAGGTGTTTCCAATTCTGTGTTGTCGAGTGGTATGCTGAGAGTGTCAGCCAACTGAGCTGTGTTTTCTCCGACAATCAGTAATTTTATAAACTTCTCCAGTAAAAGAATAACTTGAATTATTGAAGAGTATGAAATAGACCTAAATGAGCTTGTTAATATTAATGCTGACAGCACTCCCTGAAGTTACTAAGCTTGTTGTGGACCTGGGTTAGTATATTCCTAAGAGTAAACAGATGCAGCTGTCCTTTTCTATGGACAATTAGGAAAACACCTTGGATTTCTACAGGTTAGTATCAGAATTGTTCTCCGAGCATTTAATTTCCATGCATGATTTCTGTCTGTGGGCTTTTTATTAACTCTTTAGTTTGTCTGTGGAGTTATCTGTTAGTAGTTCTCAGTGTTCACCTTATTTTTGCACCTCAAGTGTCTGGTTGCTAACTGAAACAGGGTCAGGGAAATGAGAGCTCCCAGCAGCGTGGATATCCAAACCTTTTCCGTTAGGATCACATCTGTCCGAGGCCTGGTTTTGAGAGTGTTTTTGTCAGCTAAGGGCTATGAAGGGCTATGTCGGCTAAGGGCTCGATGAAAATCAAGCAAAAGCATCGAGCAATCCTTTGTACACGTGGCTCTTATTCAAAGGCACATCTCTAATACTTTTTAAAGTATTTTACCTTTCAGCTGGACCGATACACATGCCGTTCTATTCCTTTTCCAAATAGAAGTATCTTTTCTGTCTGTGCTGGAGCTGTGGCAGATCTAACACTACAAAAAAAAACCAAAAGACCCACCCCACAGTTTTAGTGGTGGGTCCTCCAGCTTCTCGTCCTTCTTCCTAGGTATTGAATGGTCTTTTGTGGAAGAAAAGTAGCAGAAATGCTGCGTGGGGAGGAGGAGGAGACAGGGAGTGAGTGTGAGCGTGTGCCTGCGGCTTTGCGAGCATGATGTCATTCTAATTTGCACTGCTAGAGGATGAGCTCATCGGGGAGGGGTTTTGCAGATTTACAGCTGTACCAATTCATTTCTGGTTTGATTAACAGTCTTCAAGCTCCCTCCTTGAGCTAAACAACAGGCACTGCGTTATGAATTATTTACAGACCCATGAGAGCTTCTACTAAATAAAATCGGGCATCAGTGCACAACAAAAAAGAGCGAAGTCTCTGTTTTGATTCTGCAGTGTTGTTAGAAACTGGCACGCTTACCATTCCCAAAAGGGTAAGCAGGTTGGGTTTTTTTTTTTTTGTCCCCGTCCCCCCCATTCCTTCTCCTTAACATTTTTACACTGCTGGGTATCAATGAGTTGCCTTTTTGAGCAAGGTGGGTATGTAGACCTACTATATATATGTTCCTTGTTTAGTTACAGAATAGCATTGACAAGGTTGGATCATTCCATTCTGTAACTCTGGTTTCATTTCTAATAGGAATTTAAATAGAAAACTTGAGCTGGTAGAAAATAACAAGCACATTCTTTTATTTCTAGAGGCCACATTTAGACTCACCATTTATTAATTGTTAACAAATAATCTATGAAAAATTATCTGAGAAGTAAATAGATTTGCTCTTGGCTGTTGTCAGGAATTTGACTGCATTTAATATAAGATAGGCTTTTCCTTACACAAATTAAATCTCCTTCCAGTCTGAAGGAAGCAGCTGAGGATCCACTGTGGTTTCGTTCACAGAAACCGTACCAGTTTGCAAACAGGTCAGAGCAGCCATCTGAAAATCAGATAAAGTACCTGGGAACTGCTACTGCCATGCTCAGCATCCTGCCTTGCCGTGGGCTAAAGGTGGTAGTGGATTTGTGTCCTTACATTCAGGGAAATTCTCCTCAGAAACTCATTTAACAGATTTTTCCAAAGGTTAAGATACTAGGTTGAGGTGGTTGGTGCAAATGTGGAGAACAGAATTATGCCTGGCATCTGGAAGATAGTTTGGGACCTCTCTAAGAAGTGAAACGCAAGGCAAATGTTCAGCATTAGTTTGGTTTCTCGGAGGTACGTGCCACCTACGTGGCAACCTTCTGAGGTGAGGATGGGGAGAACTTCTCTGGTTTCTGAAGAAATAATACCAAAAGAGCTTGTTGCTGGGGAAAGTCACTCAAGCCAGAGGCCAAGCTGGTTTTATCAGTAAATTCACCAAAAAGTAGCCCCAAAAGAAAATGATAATTTTCTAGAAGTCACCACAGCCAGTTAAGAGTACGGAAATTATGTGCTCGCCGTCCTCTTCTTGGAAGGGAAAAGAATATTCTCTGTCTGCAGTACTGTGGGTAGTTGTTAAATAAAAACCCCACCCTGTTTCTGCTGCTGAAGGCGCAGAAGGACTTCGTGTCATTCTTGCAGTCTCTGTCACTCAAACAGATGAGGAAATGGGTTTTATCTTCATGAAAATAATCTGGAAGCATGGGCAGCAGGTAACAACTCTTCAGTGCCTAGGAAATGTCTCAGCTGGGAGCCTACCAGTGCTCCCTGCCTTTCTCCCACTCCACAGGCATTAGGAAGGTCTGCAGTAGAGCAAATAAACCTGGAAGTTTAAGCACCCGTTTCCTTATAATCAGCTTTATCTGCAGCAGACAAGTTGCATACCACACTAGCTTGTGTACTTTCAAAACAGTAATCTTTTAATTTCACACCGTGAATGGGAGCCCTGCCAAAATACTCTTATTCAGAGGTGAATTTAAATTACTTTCATCATTTAAAATACCTTCCTCGTCAACCCAGCACGTCCACCTGAACAAAACTCAATAGTGTTGGCTAAATACCATTTAGCTTCCAGTGGTTTACAGCATTTTATGTACAGCTGATGCTCAAGGATGAGCTGCATCTTGAAGCCACCAAGGAGTTTGCATTTTGGAGATAAGAGCAAAAAATAAAATACCCACATCTGGAAGTGTTGGGACAGATCCACACCTTGTTTTGTTGAAGTAAAGCTTAATTAATTGTTTCGGCGAGTTGCCTTGACGGCTGTTCTGGCTGCTGCTGGTTCCAGGAGTGAGGATCGAGGGGGATCTGCTCTGGGTTTCGCTGCTGAACTGGTAGCACCAGGGGATAGTGGTGATGTAGCTGATGCTGGGCAAACTGCTTTGCTCTTCTGCCTTTCCATATCTAACATTGGGACTATTTTACTCTATTTTTGGGGGTCTTCTGGAAAAGGTGAAATAGTACGGGATAGTAGGGTTTGCCTTGATTTTAGGATTGTAGTTATGATTAAACTTGGCAGTCAACAGCAAGTACCTTGGTAAAAGCTGTTGATTAAATACAGGAGCTTTCTTACTCTGAAGAACATAATAAGAACGGGATTTTCCTTTCAGATGGCAAATGATGGTGTAAAAGATAAGAGCAGACTTGTGCCCAGCATCTGGAAGATTACGATCAGGATACCTCCTCAGTACAGAGGACTTGGAGATCAGTTCCCCTTGGCCTGAAGGAAGCACAAAGTGGGAGATGGGGTTGGGTAGTGCTGCGTTAACTGCCCTCGGGTATTTGAGTCCCTGGTACGGAGCTCTGGATGAGACCTGGCAAGTGCCCGAGATGTTGCTCCGAGAGCAGCAGTTAATGGCCTGGGGGATACCCTGGGGCATCTCCAAGATGCTGGATACCTCAATTTAGACAAGCCCAGTTTTAGCCCTGCCTGTAATGGCTGGTCTTTTGTGCTCTGATAATTATTGTGACCAGGTTTCTGTTGAGAGCAGTGGGAGTGCAGGCACATAGTCCACTTGTATGCATAGGTACAGGTGTCTGTAAGTAAGTATATAGACATAGGTGTATCTATACATCAGTTTAGACATCCAAACAAGAGCTGAATCCCACCCTGTGCCAGCCAGTTTTGCAAGTATTTCTAACCTGTCCTTTAACTGAAGCTCAGGGTCATGGATCCCAAGTATTTGATTCAAAAATCCTCAAAAGGAGCATTTTAAAAACACAAACCTGAGTTTTAAATTAAGGGAATGGTTTTTTTTTCCCCAGTTGGGAAATATAAGGCAGTTTATCCACAGCTATTACTTAATCCTGCATTTCATTTTCCTAAATAAATAGGTAAATAAAATTGAAGTAATTTATCACATTCCATTTTTATAGGAGTAAAATCATAATACAGATGTATTTTCATCCTATAATAAATGCCAAACAGGTGGATGGAAGTTCTGTTCTAGAGGGGAAAAAAAACCCACACCAAAACATTAGTTTTGCTAAGGTTCTTGGCACAAACTGAATTTTTACCTCTTGATATTTATGGCAAGTACAAAACCGAAGTAAAATATTTGAAAAAAAAAAAACACACCACCAACCCATATTTTTCATTAGTGGACCATTTTCTTTTTCTAATCTGAAGACTTCTCACAGCATTTCATGCAGTGGTACCCTGCTTTTTTGATGTGTTTCCACAAGGCTTGGAAATGTCATACAGAAAACCAGTGATTTTTAGCACATTTGGCTTAAAAACAGCCCAGGGAAAAAGGATCTCTTGGCTGAAGGACCCAGGGTGTTTGGAGTAACTTCTTCTCGAGTCTTTTGTGTGCCCTGCTGGGAGTTCCTCCAGTGGAAAATTAACGGCCATTAAATCCCATAACGACTCACCAGGGCTGTCAGCTGATTTCTGAGGAGGGCAGGTATTTATTTTCTCTTTCCACCAATAACCGTGTTCTTGCCACGGCTATAAATGCATTTTAAAAAGTGATATGTAATCAATTGCTATTGCACGTTAACGAAACTTCCCTTGTCAAATTCTATCTTAACTAAGAGAAAAGGCAGCATAGAACTTCATGAAATATTCCTGGAGTGTAAATACAGCGTGTGGAAAAAGTGAACCCCTTTTATCCCATCTGCTTTTTGTTCAGTGCAGAGGACTGGGGGCTAATGGAACAAAATTTCAGCTAATGAATTTTCCCAGCTGTCTAACAAGGGAAATGCAAATGTAAGCGTGCTGAAATCCTCTGGGCTATACGTACAGCTTTGCCATGTCATGTTCTAAGGCACAGCTTGAAGATGGAGGATTTTCATCTGATAAAGGAGCAAAAATCACCACTTCCATGAGGAAAAAAAAAAGTGGAAAATGGTTACTCACTCCCAAGCTTGATTTAAGAGTACAGCAAAAATTCTGGCTGCAAAAAACCTTCTCAAAATGTTCATTTTCCCAAACTTCTGTTCATAGAATGTGAAGCTTGAAGAGAGGCTTGGGTTAGAAAAAGATAAATATTGACCCCACAGATTTTGTCCCTGTGGTTTTGTTTTGGGAACAGGCTTCACTCAGCTTACTGCCAGAAATCACGAGAGAAAGTCTGTCTGTCTCTTAGCTGCCTCTCTTCTCCCAGTTTTGGAAGCAAATACCCCTTTTCAGAACTGACGCTGTAGCCACGTGGAGCTGCTCAGAAATATTGGGTACTGCTATTGCAAACATTCTGTGCTGCTAGAGAGCCTATGGCACCTCATCTAGAAACGCTGTTCCGTGTTGCACTGGCTGAGAACACAGCCCTTGCTTGCTGGCTTGTACTCGCAGAGAGAAATTATGGGTCAAAGTTTTTGTCAAGGCAACTTTTACAACATTACATGGTTCTTTTTGCTCCAGTGAGTCTTTTGCGGGTTTGGTTTTTTCCTTGTTGTTGTTGTGTGGTGTTTTTGATGGTTTGGTTTGGTTTGGTCTGGTCTGGTCTGGTTTGGTTTGATTTGATTTGGTCAGGTTTGGTCTGGTCAGGTTTGGTCTGGTTTGGTCTGGTCAGGTTTGGTTTGATTTGATTTGATTTGATTTGGTCTGGTCAGGTTTGGTTTGATTTGATTTGGTTTGATTTGATTTGATTTGATTTGGTTTGATTTGATTTGGTCTGGTTTGGTTTGATTTGATTTGGTCTGGTTTGCTCATGTTTGATTTGGTTTGGGGTTTTTGTGTGTTATTTTGGGGGGGGGTGTTTGGTTTTGTTTTTTTTTAATGGTAGTTTTAAAAAAGTCAGCTGAGAAAGAAATTGCTTCGTATTGAGGAATAAAAAATGAGAAGAAGAATAAAAAACCAAACCAAACAAAAGAAACCAAACCAAAACTACAAAACCAACAACATAAATATATATAAATCAAACCCAAACTAAACAAAAAAGCCCAAACAAACCAACACAAACCCAAACCACTTACTCTTCCTCACTTAAAACTCTTTTGATTACTGCTTTTGGATTATCCAAAATCGTGGTTGTTCACCTTGGGAAAAATACTCCAGCAAAGTTGCTCCAGAGGTTTGGGCTTCTCTGTGGAACTCCGATGCCTTCTGGGCTAAAATGTGAAATCCCTGTTATTTCTACACACCTCTCAGTCGAGAGTGGTGGGTGAGACTCTGGTGATCCTGTTGGCTGATTGCAATAAATTGGTTCGTTTTCTTTTACAAAGCTCCTACTTTGATGTTTTCTGAGAAAGAGTTGCCCCTTCTCACATCAACAGGTAAATGTTTCAGTCTATCTCAAATACATTGCTTAGGAGTGAGGTACACTGGAGGAAGGGGTGAGTTGCAGAAAATGGCTAAAGCTTTTTTCTTTCTACTTTTTTGGGAGCATTTTACATGTATTTGGTGGTGTGTTTTCACCTGTTTTCTCATCATTCGGGGGCCAAGGAACGGGTGTTATTGAGGTGTGTGTTTATCTAAACGCTGTTTAATCTGGGACGAGCCTTTGTGGATACCAACAGGCCCCTTATCCAAACAGAAGCACAGAAAGCACACCAGTTCAAACCAGCAAGAGTCTTACGGATCCCAGTGCCTGGGTGCTCGGGCCCCTTACGGACCAGTGGGAGCTGGAGGGAGCAGTTTTCTCTTCCTCCTCCCTGGCTGGGGTCTCTGCTGTGCAGCTCAACCACAGACTCGCTTGGTCATGGGTTGTCAGCCCTGTTGGAGAGCTGGGAGACATAGGATGATCAAAGCTGAAACCTTTGCTTTTTTACCTCTCATTCTGTTTGGGGGTTTGGTTTTTTTTTTCCTGGGTTTCTGCTTTGGAAAGGTAGGATTTTGCCAGTTGCCAGCAGTGCAGTACCGGCGGTGATGTAATGAGCATCCGACCACCAGGACTCCTCGGGAGCCGGGTCCAGCAGCGAGGAGTCACACTGAGGTCATCCTTAGAGTTATTTAAAGAACGAGGAGAGCCTTTTAAATACAAAGTGAAGATGCTATCCTAAGGCGAGCAGTCAAAGCCAGCAGAGGAACCACAGATGGACCCGTTGCGTAAGAGCCTGGCTGGTCGGCGGGTTGATGTATCCCTTGTGACAGAGCATCCCTTCAGCGCGAGCGGGGAGGGCAGGGGGGAGAGCGGGCGTACAGAAGCCATCACCATCGGAACCTGCCCTTGAGTTTATTTGCAGTTGCAAAGCAAGACCGAAAAAAAAAAACCTGTTAGCCTTAAAAGCCTGTGTTACTGGTTTAATAATGTTTTTCCTTGAGAAATGTTTTGTGCAGGCTGTGACATTATAGACGCTTGCTTCAAAGAGATTTATCAGGCCCTGCATGTTGCTGGTGATAGCTGAGTACCTTGTGGTACAAGCAAATCCTGTTTTGGATCGTGTACAGACACGAACGCATGTGGCTGGGGTGTTTTCTGGCCTTAAAAGTTAATGATTTTCCTTTTAAGATAGTCCTTTAGCACGATGAACAAGTACGCATCTGACGCATGGTTCTTCGCCTTACTTTATAGGAAGTTAATGCATCAAAAATTCAGCTATAAGGTCCTACACAGGACGATGGACGGGTGTAGAACAAACAAAATTAATCATGAATGGTAGAACTGGCGTGCGCTCTCTCTCTTCCCAGTTTGCCCTGGTTTAATTGTGTATTTAACTATCAGGCCATTGTTAAAGCTTCCAGGCACTGCAGTTAACGCAGGCTCTGGAGCGGGCTCTACCCTGGGTGTTTTCACCGTTAGCAGTCGTAGGCTCTGCAACAAGCTCTGCCCTGTGTGTTCTCACCAAGCTCTGCCCTGTGTGTTCTCACCGTTAGCAGTCATTCCTGAAGCACAGAAGGACCACATTCTCCCCAGACTGTCATGAATGTTGTTTAAATCTGGTTTGAGTTTGCCAAGCTACGAGTCCCACAGTTCTCAAAGTCCCACGTCAAGCTGTTTGGGGTACATTTTTGTTTCTGCCTTCCCTATGGAGTAGTGCCTAAGTTGGTTTTTTTTTGATGGGTTTCCTCTGTGTGCTTTTGTGAACACCAGCTTTCAGACAGTGCAAACTGAGGAGTTGAGCCCACTACTGAAGCTGCAGCCACAACAGTTGGGGTTAGCAGAGTTACTCTTTTCTGCTCTGGAGAAAAAAAAAGGAAGAGTTGTGAATAATTTCCAAAATGTTCGACATCATCAGGAGCAGGACAGTGTGCTGTAGTGCTCTGGGGTTGTATTTTTATCAGCAGGCTATTGTTACACTACTGTTGTAATGCGTTTCAGCTCACGCTGTTCCCCACCAGAACCTGTTCCTGCCAGGATGAGAACCTGACTCTGGAGAGTTTGAGCCAAGTGCTTTGGCATTACTGAAAGGAGGAACTTTGCAAACTGAAGATGGCACAGCCTGTGAAGATAAAACCTGTGCTTCCTTACTCCCAGCATGCTGTAATGAAAGATGCTGGCCTAGATTTGCTCATAAGGCAAAGATTACCCTAAGCAAGCTGGGGGCACCGGTGACCTGCTGAGTTGTGCTGAGGTGGGGAAGAGAATCAAAATTCTGTGTGTGCAAGAAGAGATTGTTGAAGGGAAGAAGGAGAGAAATTCATCTATTTTGAAAAGGCAGAAGGTGATGGTAGAGAAGATGCTGCAGTTGGGCTGTGCTGTCAGCTCCACTGGGTACTCATAGCTGCATTGCAGCTGTAACATCTGTATTGAGATGTGCAAAGGAGAAAGAATAAATTCAGTTATGTTTAGATTAGGAGTGTTTATAAATATTCCACATAGCTCCTTTTGACCCATCTAAATCAACCACTTTCTCTGCTTACAGTGGTTTATCCAAAAAAACCCGAATCATAAGACTTCCCAATCATTTTTTTTTTAATTTTTATAATAGCTCCACACTTTAGATCTAAAGTTCTGTCTTTAATTCATTTAAAATATAAATATCTCTTTTGGTTACCTTTTCTTGTAGTGATATTACAGATCATGGGTAACCTGCTTAGAAACAAATGGCAAAGCAAGGATCTGCAGATCGGGTTTGCCCAAATCTCCCACCTTCCCCATGGGACCATAGGACCCGTGGGTGGCAGTTGCTGCCCTCTGCTCTTTCTGGGTCTCTGTCACTTGGAAAGTGTTCTTATGTGGATTTCAAATAAGCCTTCCTTCGCTCTCGGTGGGTGTGTTATCTCCCCAGATGCTTGAGTTTTGGCGTTGGATTCAGTATTTTCATCTGGGAAAGACAAAACTGATGTAGCAGCTGCTACGTCAACACCTTCAGCTCATCGCAGGTACAATGATTATTCTCAAAGGCTGAGAGGGGGTTACCAGAAACCCCCACAGTTTTTCAGAAGGCTGAATTGAGAGGATGGTGAAGGAGAGAGCTTGGCCAGGGCAGTATTTGGGTGGCTCTGAGTGCAGGGCAGCAAACGATGCCAGCTTTGCAAGGGGTCTTCCCCTCTCCCTGTTCTCAGCTATCCTCTTAGCACATCACAGCTCTCCCTGATGTTGTTCTTGTTACATTTGATGAACCGGGATCTTGGGGGTTTGTATTAGTTTCCATCTCTTTCCATTCAGCAGAGATGGTTTGAGTTGCACCTCTTGGGTGTGGAGCACCCCCAGCCTCCTTCCCTGGAGTGTGTTAGTGCTCTGAAGCATGACCTTTCCCTTCTGTAACAGCTCCCCGTTGAAGCAATCCTGTTTCTGAAAGAGGGTGCGCTTGTGAGCAAGCGAAACCAGTAGCTAAGAGAAGGGAGGAAGATGGATCTATCATCTAATAGCTGGAAGAACTGCCGGGTGGCTTCAGGGTGCTATTGTGACTCGCTTTGTAGAGACTGAGTTGGTTTTTCATCAGGAAGTGGCCTTTAAAGGAGCTGGAGCAGAAAATGTGTGAGGTTTATGGGTGACCGTAAGGGATAACTGTTCTCTGTAGGGTTCTGTTAGTCATTTCTGAATTTAATTTTTGCTTTGCACTCGTAATCTATCAAGTGATTACCCTTTATTTGATTGCTCTATTTTGAAGCAGACCATTTCTGTGATAGCCCGACTCCAGCTTCTGTTGTCACCCTGAGGGCTCTTTGCCAGATAAATTCTCCTGATATGTCCCAGCTGTTTGAAAAGTAAAAAAATATTCATTGGATCGATTTTTGCAATATATAGAATAAGTTGACCTTGTAAACTGCAGCTTATCTCCCAGTGTTGAATTTGGCTTGCTTAACGGTTCCCATTTATGCAGAGCCTTTAAAAACTGTAGGTCTTACCCCCGGGCAGTGTTTTGTTGCCCATCTTCTCCCTCCTGTGCACTGCTGCACCCTGTATCCTGTATTTTGTCAAATCAGGGAGCAAGACCTACAGGTCAGGCTTCTGCCATTCAGATGGCTTTGAAATTTCCAGTTACCTTTAAGGAAGATGGGGATGGAGCTGCTTGAGAAGTGGTGATAACAAAGCTTCAGTGAAAAAGGCTTTTTCCATCTCTTTTGCTTGCTTTGCCTTAAGCAAAGTTTTTGGGAGAGTCTGAAAGGGCAGAGCAACTATTCCTGCCAGTGGGCTGCAGAGGGGACGGTGCCACCAGAGCACGTGAGTGGGATGTGTTTCCAGCAGACAAATCACAGTAACTTGGCATCCTTTTTGTTGCTGGTGCAGCGCTCCCCCAAGAGGGCTGTGCCTCCTGGGCAGGCAGGGTAGCATCACTGGGGTCTACCCCCCTGTAGTGAGGGTTGGGAGTAGGGAGAAATCGCACCAGGAGCTTAAACCGTGGATTTAGTCACATAAGGAAACACGGGTCGTAGGGTGAGTCGGCTGCTGGTGGAGGAAATGGAACAGTGGGAGGTCGGATGTTGTGTTGCTTTGGGACATTTGCAGAGCCTTGTACTTGTCTTGGACCCTATTTTGCTCATCTTTTGGAGCTTAAATCATGCCTTTCCTTGCAGAGAGCTCTGCCTGAAGGAGAAGGATGTGATAGTTTCTTAACACAGTTGCATGATTATCAGAAAAGCTATAAATTCATCAGCAAAACCAATGAAAGGATTGAGCAAGAGCAAGGGTAGTAACTGAAGTTTCATTTGAGCTTTGCCATTAAAGAGAAGGATAATTTTAAATACCACGCTGGCTAGGTGAGGGTATTGCAAGCATCTCCCCTGAGGAAGCAAGAGGACATGGAGCTGAAAGATGTGGGGTGGTGGTAAAAGATCTGTCCCCAAGGTCCTCTAACTTCTGCTGCTTATGCCTCAGCTGGTTCATTATAACTCGGTTATTGGCGTGTGTTTGGATTTACAAAGACTGGGAAATAAAGGATCCAAAAATTCTTGGTCTCAGATGCAGACTGGGCTGACACAGATCTATCCACGCAGAAGTTGGGATGTGGCATTTGGAGACTGGGATGTGGGGTTAGAGGAAGGGAGAAATCTTCATAGAAAAAACGCGGCGTGATCTCTAGTAAATGAGAAGATGGTCTTCAACGATTGGTTCTGCTTGAAAGCAAACATTTACAAGAAGCTCTCTGCTTAGATTTCACTGTCCCACAAGGATGAAGAGTGAAATTCTGCTAGACCTGGTGGGTTTAATAGTTTAGGCCTTTTTAGAGACAAGGAAAATCTGAGTTGTCTAAAAGAACCCGTGACTCCTTGAGTGATGGGTCACTGAAGCCTGGTTTCTCCTGGCATCTGTTGATCTCCCAATTCCTCTCCTCCCTCCCCTGGAAAGCTGGCTGCCCTCCTCTCCTTTGTTACCCCTTCCCTGTGCCCTCTCCTCTGACTTAGTGCTGGTTCCCAGCAAGACCAAGCAGAGGCAGCAGCAGGTCCTTGTCTTCCTGCTGTGCCTTCCTGCCAACTTGGGCACGCATCACACCTGCAAAAAAACCTTAACCTCTCCCCTGACCCTGGTTTTCTGCCAATTTGCTAATGATGTGAAATAATTGTCTTATAATCTGAGCAGGAGAAACTCAGGATCAGCCTTTCTGAGAGGGTGGGGGAAGGTTAATTGTGTTTAAGCAGAAGCAACAAAGAAAAGCTCACGTCCCTTAGTTCCCGTTCATAGTTCTTCCTCACCGGACAGAGTGTAACATTTGTTATTAATGTTACTGGAAATCTTATCTTGTTTTGCATCTCTGTGTCTTCATCCAAGAAAAAAAACAACCCAAAATACACAGCTCTAAGGATAGGAATAGCTGAAATCCTGAAAATGAAGTAACGGGGTCAAACTTAGGGAGGGTCACAATAGTCCTGGCAATTTGCTAGGAGGACGGGTACTCTTTGCCCACTGCTTCTCCTATTTACACTAAACTCATTTGCTTGAAGGAACCACTTGATAGGCTCAGGTTGCCAGAAAACAAAAGCCCTGAGAACTCTGCTCGGTGGCTTGCGTTCATCTCTGTGCTCTGCTGGTATTAAAAAATCCCAAAGAAATCCTAAAAAATTTTGCAATATTTGCTGATGTGTTTCCTGCCTCCCGTTCCCTGTGTTTCAGAAAATCTTCAGAAGAACTGGACATGGACAAAGTGACAGCAGCCATGGTACTCACCAGTTTATCCACCAGCCCCTTGGTCCGCAGCCCTCCTGTCCGACCCAACGGTAAGCTGTCAGGGCAGCGCCCGGGAAGGCAACAGATTCTTGAAGGATGACTTGAAATTTGTTGCAGCTGATACAAGTCCATTATCATTTTAATAATACTT
>JANHFX010014541.1:0-35748 GCA_027560015.1 Chloroceryle amazona
TAGAATGCTAGGATCCTAGAATCTTGCAACCAGAGTGTCTCCCTTCCCATTGCAGACACAGGGCTTAAATATTGCTTATATATACACTATGTATAGATATGTACATTAAGGGCACCCTGCTCCGAAAGCTGTCAGTGTTGTGGAGCTGGAGGGCACAATGTGGCATGGGGCTCGGTGTGGGGAAGGCAGTGCGGTGCAGCCCAGCACAACACCCTGCACAGCCTCCTCTCCTCACCAGCATTTGCTCCGGGCTCATCACTATAGAAACTGAGTGCTGCAGACATGTCCCCTAATTCATCCTCAGAGCAGCCGCCAGCTCCGCTGATACAATTATCCCAGCCACAGATGGGGACAAAACAAAGAGATCAAGATCAAGAGCTGCTGCTAATTCTGAGTGCCCAGTTTGAAATGCCTCAGCCAGCCGCCTTTACAGCATTAGGGTCCATTTGCTCATGTCTAGCTAATTACACAGCTTTGTACCTCACCAGTGACTAAACTGGGGTCTGTGCAGGTGCAGGGCAGGGATCATCCCCACTGTCTTGTCCTTCCACCTGACTTGCCTCTGCTCATCCCCTCCTTCAGGGCCAAGGAGATTAAGACCAAGCTGGGCACACTGCTCCAGAAGCCTGACTCGGCCATTGACTTTATCATCCCCTACCCAGAGAAGCCGGAGAAGCCACCCAAGGTCCTGAAGTGAGTACTGCACTGGGGCAGGCTGTGCTGGCACCCGTGTCTGACTGGAGGGGTGAGTGTGAGGCCTTTTGGGATGTGGAGGAGCTGAAGCCCCTGCTGCAGGTGGTCACAGCAGGTTTTACATGTCAGGCAGCTTATGGTACCCTCCTTGTGACCTGCTGGCTAGGTGAAGGCTTGGAGAGATATATCAGGGCAGCATGACACATGTCAGGTAGTACAGTTTTATGGAAACCAGATTTCTCATGGAAACTCAATTGACTTTTGATGAGATTTCACATTATTCGATAAAAGTTTTGCCAGAGGCATATGGCACTTGGACTTCTCTGAGTCACCTGCCTCAGCCCAGAGGTGCCAGCCTTGCCAGTCTGCTGGCTTCAGTGCTGCAGTGTGTCCCCGAGCTGGGTGCACGGCTCATGATGCAATGCCTGGCTCTGGGCACCTCCGTGATGATGGCACCTTCTCATCTTGTTGCATTTGTCCTGAGCCTCTGCTGTCCACCACTGACCTGGTTTAACGACAAAGCAAAGCAGAGGAAAAGATAAAGAAGCTGATGGACTGTGCTGCAGGATTAACTTTTGAAAGATGGCAAACTAAACCTTGAAAAGAAACGTTAACTTAAATCTAAAAGCTGGATGGCTTCCTAGATGTACGGTGATGGCCTCACTTGAAGTACCTCCAGCCCAGGCTGCTGCCCTGGCTGCTTTTCTGCCACCCTGTAGCCCTGCTGCCATCAGATGTGTGTGACTGCCCTGGAGACATGTGCCTCTGCCCTGGCGAGTTGCTCCCTGCTCTTGAGCTGCACCCAAACACACAGTGCTGGAGGACCCAGGTCTGACAGCACCCAGGCTACCTAACTTCCTGGAAGTAGGAGAAGTTGCCTGTCTCAGTGAGCCTTGCTGGTGGTGCTGGGAACAAGGGCTTTTCTTGAAGGGCTGCAGTGCCCTTGTCACAATGAAAACCATGAGAGGCACATGCCCACTCTTCACAAGGCCAGGTTTCTGTTTGCACTTTAAAATCACAGCTTTTTGTTTTATACCCTCTCCCTACATTCCCCTTCAGCCCAGGCAATGTTACTCTAAACCCTCCACCAAGGGCTGGCTATAAAACCCAGTGAAACCAAAACATACCCCAAAACCAACCCCAATGCGCAGACAAATGCTCTACTCACCCTGATGAGAGCCTGCAGAGAGATGCCATCGCTTTGATGGCCGCAGAGCTCAGGGATGCTTGTTCATGACCACTGCCCAGACCTGGCAGACAACGTGTTTCACATGCAGTTGATGCCATGCCCTGGATGCCTCTGTGAAGGAAACACGTTTGTCCCCATTAGCTGTCACCGCAGAAAGCTGGAGAAATCTTCACTCCCCGATGACTGGAGGAGTTGTTTTCTCCTTCACTGCAGCCTTGGTATCACTCATCCATCATCATCTCACTCACAGTTAATATAATCTCTGGGTCATTCAGGTAATGGAAAAGTGAGTTTGATAGTTTCCAGGAAATCTGGATTGTGTTGAGTTGCTGCAGTGATGTTACCCCTCACTGGGCTGGAGAGACATTTGTCAGGAAATCAGGGGCAAGTGGAGCTTTTGCTCCTTTATAGCAAGTGATAATGCAATTGGAGGTCCAGAACATGAAAGATCAGAGCCCCTGTTGTGGTCTTTAGTGCTGGGTTCCAGTGGTTTGTTGAGCAAGTCTTGCATTTCTGCCGTTCTCCTCTGAGCGCTGGCACCACTGGTTGCGGTGGCTGGAGGGGAGCCCCTTCCCCTTTCCCAGACCCATCACTGAAACAGGTTGTCCTGTCCACTGCTTCCTCCCTGGCCCCTGGGATGCTCTGCTCATCCAGAGGGTTTTGGCCCTGACAGGTGGCCACTGCGGCAGCAAAAGAAGCCTGAGAGCAGCGCTGCCCATGGGGGAGTGGCGACGGTCTGAGGCAAGCCCAGCGCTTGGTGACAACGTGGGGCCTTCTCTTTCCCCTCCAGCACCAGATATCAGCCCCAGTGGGCAACAGGTGGGAGCCCTGTGCCCTAGGGCAGCTTGGTCAAACTCCTTGTGGCTTAAAAAAAACCCCAACAAACCACAAAACCAGAAACAAAAAACCCGCACAAAGCTCTTCAGTCACACAGCAAGCATTGCATTAAAAGACCCCAAACCACAAAACAACAACAGAAAAATCCAAAACAAACAAAAAAGTAAAAAAAAGGAGGAAAAACAAACAAAAAAACCCCAACCAAACAAAAAACAACAGAAAAAGAAGAAAAGCCATGCACATGAAAACCACTGAAGTTTTTCTCTGGGGAGGGGGGGAGCCAAGGCCAGCATCCTGCCCCCTGCGGGGCGTGGGAATGGAGCTGGGGTGCTGTGGGAGAGGAGGGGCACTGACCCCAGCCCCAGCAGCCCAGTGCTGGAGTGATCCTACCCCCTTGGCTCCCCCAGCTGAGAGCATCCTTCCCCATCCCAGCGGGAAAACTTCAGGATGCTTCCCAGCTGTCTGCAGAGCCCCGCTCTGCCCTCCTGGGCAGGGGTGCTGGGACAGTGGGGGAACCGTGGCTCCAAAGGGGACTCACTTTGCAGTTCAGCCACATGTCTGCTAAAGCATGGGGGAGTTTCCCCACCCAGCTCCACCCTTACCTTCCCTGGCACTCAGCTCTCCCCAGGAGGAGGGTACTGTTGCTGCAATGCAGCAGCATCCCCAATGCTTGACCATCTCCCCGGGTCTTCAACAGTTTCCATAGCTCCCCATTTTTAAGGAAATTATTTAAAAATCTTGAGACCAGACTGGGGCTGTAGGATGACCACCTGCACTTTCTTTACTCCCTTCAGGCCATCACCAGAGGAGGCTCTGCAGTGGCGCGATTCCCTGGAGAAGCTCCTCCAACACCCCTGTAAGTTCATATCCCCCGGTAGTCACATCCACCCCATCCCATATCCCCCTGGTGCTCATCAGGGACTCAGTTCCCCTGGGACTACCAGTGCTCAGTGAGGCTTGGCCCCCCACAGATGGGCTTGCCAGCTTCCACAGCTTCCTGCGCTCTGAGTTCAGTGAGGAGAATGCTGAGTTTTGGGTGGCCTGTGAGGACTACAAGAAAACCAAATCCCCCATGAAGATGGCAGAGAAAGCCAAGAAGATCTATGAGGAGTTCATTCAAGCTGAAGCACCCAAAGAGGTCAGTGGCCACAGGGCAGGAGATGGTACCAGTAAGGATGAGGTTGCTGCATTAGCGGCCTCCATCCCAAAGGAGAGTGATGGCTTCAGGGCAGCTCGTACAATAGCTGAGAGGCACAGAGGGCTCTACCCTCAGCAAGGGTACCATGCCTACATGCTGCACTCCCACCCTTCACACCCTGGTGTCCCTGTTTGCATGCTCGGCCCCTGCTGGTCTTCCTCTTGCCACAGGCACCTCCAGCATATGCCTGTCTCCCTCCCCCCACAGAGGACTTGCACTAATCATAAGGGATGACAATTTACAGAAATACTCCTCCCCAAGTTAGCTGTGCTGCAGGACAGACCTCATCCTTACAGATGTGCTGTGCTGCAGGACAGCCATCATCCTTACAGATGTGCCACCAGTAATTCCCCCAGAGAAGTGAACTTGCTTCAGTCTCTCACCGTAACCTGTGTGTGATTGTTGGTGGGACAGAGCAGACAAGGGGTGATGCCATCACCCTCCCCTTGCAAAGACAGGATCCCCATCCCTTTTACACTCCCATCACAGGTCAACATCGACCACTTCACCAAGGCTGTGACCATGAAGAACCTGGTGGACCCATCACCCAGCAGCTTTGACATGGCCCAGAAGAGGATCTTTGCCCTGATGGAGAAAGATTCCCTGCCCAGATTTGTGCGGTCGGAGTTTTATCAGGAGTTGATCAAGTAGCAATGTGGCAGGGATGTGTGAGGCGCTCCCTGCGGGCGGTCCCACTGCTTCTGTCTAAACACCCGCCCCTTCTCCTGCAGTTGCTTTGCTTACTTGATACCACCTTAGAAGAGCACCCAGGGGCGTTGCTAAACATCTCCCCCTGTGCTTTGGACTGTCAGATGTCCTGATGTTTCCTCTCTTACAGTCTCTTTTCTCTCCCATTAAAGGCCAATTAGTAGAAATCCCTGGTGATCCTCCCTGGGTTTGGGACCAAGTGCAGGGACCAGGAGCCACTCAGGCAGTCAGTGTGTCCCTGGTACTGTGGGACTTGGCTTTAGTCGGAGGCTCTGATGCACTGGTTCTGCCTTTTCAGGACTTATTAGAACATGACAATTTTTCTCCCAGTTTTGCCCCTATCACTGGTTTGGCCCAGGCTCTCTCCCTCCTCCCAGCTTCCCAGGGTGTTGCTGAGGCTGCACAGGGTACCCTACGGGTGCTCTGCTCCCCAGCTAAGTCCATCGCACCCACAGCCCCAGGGTGTGGGACGGGGCATGTCCACCACACGATTGGAATCACCTGTCTTCAGAAAGCAGCCGATCAGCAGCAGGCACAGTGATGGCCGTACGGTGGTGCAGCAGGGACAGTGGTGCGGTAGGGATGGCTGTATGGCAGAACAAGGGTGAACCCGGCTGGTACAAGGGGTGGGCAGAGCGAGCCTGCAGCACAACTTCCCCAGTGACTCCACTTGCAGCCAGCTGTCAGAGAGCCTGTTTGCTTCACACTAAAGACAGTAAAAAGGATAAAGCGAGCCCTGTTTGTTCAAAACACCGGGACTGTTTAGCAACCCAGACCTCCCGCTCTCTCCAACCACTTGCATGATGTACCAAGCTTCCAGTCTGCAGCCTATGCCTGTGTCCCCAGCGCCTCTGCGCAGCCCTTGGCGGTGCTGGTGGCTGGTGGTGTGCTTGGATTACAGCTTCAGGTGTTGCTGCTGTGGTTTCTTGCGTCAGGTGCTTCTCTCTGCAGTAGACACATCAAAGCGATACTTCTGCACAAACACAATTAGAGGTGGGAGGGAAATCACGTTGGGGGGAAAAAAGTCTCACTTGCAACCATTCAGATCCAATTATAAAAACAAAACTAATCCAAAACCAAAAAGCCAAAGTCAAACACAGAACCATCATTAGAAATATGAAAAATAAACCCCTGCCTTCTTGAACAGATGTCAAACTCTGCTGAGTTTGTGTGGCTTGCATCTCACTCTCCTGTCTCCTCCCATCTGCCCAGGACATGTGTTTCTATACGGCTGTCCCTTAAAAAGACCAGCTCTTTTCAAAGATTCAGAGCCAGCCCACTATTTGCTACCAGAAGAAATCCCATCTGAGGATGGGGCAAGGGCATAGGTGAAAGGCAGCCGGGGTCTTATTTCATCTTTGAGGCAACTGATGAATGTTTCATCCCAGTGATGGATTCCTGATGTAGCATCCTCATGACCATGGCTTGCAACAAGCTATTCCAGCCAGAAACTTGACAGATGTGGGCAAATAACAAGAGACCATTGCTTTAATCAGGCATCTTTGACCTTCCAGCCACCCCCCAGGCTGCTCAAACTCAACTGTAAGTCATGAGACTCCATCCAAAACACAGCAACATAAACAATGGGTTTGCCAGCCTCTTCAGACTTTCAAAATCTGATCAAAACCCTACCAGACCCAAATATTTACATGTTGTCGCTATGGTGATGAAGAAAAATACATGCTACATGCTAAGCTGCAGGAAGTGGGCTGTGTTTTCCAGGCAGAGATGGGGAGGCAGGAGAAGGATGGAGGCCATCACAAATGTGACTTTTTTTTTTAAACTCTGGAGCAAATGGCCTGGGAAAGTTGGTATTGGAGCAGCAGGAGCTGATGCTCACAGGGAATTCCCCTGGGGTGAGCGCAGGGGGAAGCTTAGGCAACCCCAAAGAGCCAAGGGAGCCCATGAGCGGTAGGAGGGTCTCATCAAAAGGGCGCAGGATCCCCCGGCAGTGCCCACTGCCCAGAGCTGGTGGGCAACAAGGGGGAGGCAGGAGCAGGGGCTGGGCATGTGAGCAGGGGCTTAGCCAGCCCTTCTGCTGCAGGGTGGTCCCACCACCTCTGCCCAGATGTGCCCCCTGCACCCTCCTAACATCTCCGTGAACTGGTGTCAAGACAACTGGGTTCAGCACGTTCAAGCTCCCCATTTAAAGTGTGACTCAGAAATGAGAAACCAAACAGGCTTCCCTGCAGAAAGACCCAGATCTTTCATTTTTACTTAATCCTTTGGCAGCTATTTCCAGATACCCTCACACATTTCACGGTTAAATGCTGGTATGCTGCTGGAGACTGGCTTGCTGCATGCCATCAAAGCCTGAGATGTCACCAGCTGCAGTAGTGATATGTGGGGCAGGAGAAGATGTCTTGGTATGGATGTGCCAAAAAGAAAGGTGGAGGCTAGATTCAGGAGAGGTGAAACAGTTCTATTGGAAATCCCTCCCCAGCTTGATGTCTGCTAAAATATTGGAAGCTTACTTTAGGGGGTGATTCAACAGGTGTCAGTGAGCTATGGGTGACCCTAAAATGTGGGCCCTGAAGTGTTTTGGAGCTCTTGGGAAGTTGTGTTTGTGTAGAGGGGTCATTTGGCTAATTACTCAGGCAGGCTCATCCCAGAAATGCGGCAATGACTGTACCCACCCCACAGCCAAGCTTTCTGCAAGCCCAGAGATATTTATTGTTGAGCTGATACCCACCATTATATTTCTGGTAGGGAATACTTCATGTATTTTATCACTCTTAAGAAATTTGGCATACATATTAGCATTATACACACTACATTGTTCAGCTGTATCATTACAGACAAATATATGCATACACATATATACATACTCGTAACACAGGCATCTAGATCCCCAGTGAGTCAGAGAGCCAAAGAGCAGAGTTTCTGGATATCGTGCTTGGAGTCTGTCGCAGAGATGAGCATGCGTGGGTTTAGTGCGGTGCCAGACCCTGTTGAAGGAAACCTTGGCCATCCACCCAAGTGAATGTGAAGGTGCATCCTCAAAATCACTCTGTGCCTGTGGCCACTGGGTGCCCACAGCCATGGGATGCCCTGGTGTGTGAGCTGGAGGCAGTCTTGTGCTCTCCGAAGGACCCCAACCCCTGCCGTGGGGCAAGGCAACCCCACGCTGCAGCCAGAGACCTCGAGCACAAGCACTGCCTCCATGCCTCCCTGGCACCCACTCCTCACCACGGGAATGTGTGGAGGAGGGTTCCCTACAGTTGCATCCCTCCGATTAATGCTGGAGGATCATTTGCTGTGTGTTTTTTTGGCTACTTCAGTGACCCAGACCCTTGCACCTCACCAGCCAAGGTGTGAATCACCCCACTCTCCCCTCACATGCTGAGGCAGGGCTGTGCCAGTGCTGCCCAGTCCCAGCCCTGCTGATTGCCAAAGCCTGCAGGGCAGCGGTGGGAGCTGCCCACTGCTCATGGTGAGGCTGAGCTCACCCAGGCTGTCCCAGTCCTTGGTCAGTCCCTGAAGGCTTTGAAGTGCTGTAGCCAAGGGCTGGAGTGAGGTCAGGAAAGGGAGATTGGCTCCTCACATCCATGAGCAGCAGGTTTTCAGTCTGACATTCTCCATGTGAGAGATCTTCATGTGGGGGAAGATGCAGGGTGCTGGTGTGCGCTGAGGAACTGGTTATGTTAACTCATATTCTTGTACCACTCAGTAATAAAACCACTCACATATAAACAATGTATTTCCGCTACTATCTCAGTGGACTATTTATTTTGTCTTTTTGCACTGTAGGCAGAACATTTCCTTACCTTTTACAGGGCACTGCCAAACCTTGTGCCCAAAAGTCCTGTCAAGGCCAAAGGCCTTTGGGAGCGCCTGCTGCAACAGATGTGGTGGTTTCTCAAGAAATTGAAAAAGGAATAAAATATCATCCCAGGAGGCTGCTCCAGAGGAATCTCCCCAGCACAGCACGAGCACCCCCAGCCCTGCTGCCCAGGTGCTGCCTCGGGCTATGGCCTGCAGAATGGGTTCCCACTCCAGTAGCAGCTGCAGGAGCAGGGGCAGAGCTGAGTGAGAGCCAGCCCTGCTCACCCTCAGCCATGCTGCCCTCAGCCAGCAGCTCTGCACTCACAAGATGTGGTCCCAGCGACACGCTGAGCTCTAAGCTGAAATGTGCTCCCTTCTGGAGCTCTGAGCAGGAAAACATTTGCAGCAAGGAGGTGATCCTTTACTTTCCCTACCCCAAATCTGTCAAGGGGAACTCGTGCCCAGCACAGCCCCTAGACAAGGATGGGCTGTCCCTGTGTTGGCTCGCTGTCAGGCACAGCATGAACCCCAGAAAGCCCAGCATCTTCCAGGCTCACGGTGCCAAGGGTATCTGAAGGATATAATGGCAGGTCAATCTTTCAGTGATTTAAAACAACCTCTGAGTGAAGCCATTTGTAAAATTACTTTTGAGAGTAACCTTAGGCAATGAATTGGATCTCAGTGCATTTTTCTTTGGTTCACACAATGGCATTTTAGAAGGGACTAATGCAAACATTTTTATTTATAATGTATTCGTCATTGTTTAAATATCAATACATTTTTGGCAATAGTTATCAAGAGTTCCCAGTACCAGGGGAAAATAAAACACAGCCACATGCTTGGCTATGTTCAGAGCTTTAGCAAGCCTCTCCATCTCTTAGCTGAACATGCAGGGTGGTATGTGTCAGTACAATTGAATAAATACAAAATAAAGCAAATGCCAGAAGAAATGCTTCTCTGTGGGCCTAGACATGACTACTGGAGAACTATGGCCTCCTCCTGCCATTACAAAACCCTGGTGAGAACTGTTGTCTGGACTGGGATGCAGAGCGAGGAATACACAGTTGTCAGAGCAGCAATATCCAACTAAGGAGAGACCGAGGGTTTGGGGACAGTGTCACTGACAGCCACCAGACTGCTCAGGTCAGGTAGTCCCAGCTGCTGTCTGGTGCTACCTGGTACTGAAACCCAAGAGAGCAAGTCCTGCATCTACTCCTTTTGCCTCCAGATGCAGGCCAGTGTCAGTCCCAAAGCCACCGGTGAAGGCCATGTCTAACTGCAGTGATTAAGAACTAAGCTGCCTTCTGGTAAAGCCCAGGAGCAGTAATGAGACTGACATATTCCTCCTACCATCTTGTGAGTCACACTATTACTGAATTATAAAGTCACAGAAGTAACTTTAAAAAAAAAAAAGAGAGCGACATTTTCAAATACTGCCAGGCAGGGTCTTTCCTCCCCAGCTGTTGTGGCTGTTTCTATTCCCTCACAAACTGCTCCATACAAGCCAGGGCAGGCAAACTTGAATTCAGATGGCACTCCCAGAGTCAGTAATATACACCTGTCAGTCTGGGAGAGAAGGAACACGTTCCTGTTCTGCTCTGCTGTTGCATGACATGGGCCACAACTGGGACATTAGTATTTAACCTGGGACCATAAGGAACACAATAATATATGAAATAATGAACCTCCCCCAAAATAATAGCTCTGTACAGAATTAGGAAAGATCCTTGGCCAGCATAAACAAGATGCTACAGAGGGAGAAGTGGCTGGAGGACAGAGCTTCCCTGTGATTGTGGCTGTCGTGATTGAGGGAGGCTGTTTGTATGGAAAGTTTTGGTCTCCCTTCAAGAAAGAGTAGGAGCTCTTCCTATGTCTGATTATGGTAACGCAGCACAGCCTGAGTTCTGAGCAAATGCTACTGCAAGCTGAGGCATTTGGGAGCTATATGAACAGCTAAGGACCAGAGCAAGTCCTTTCCATCTAAGCTTTTGCTGATTAGAAAGGGGAGATCACAGTCCTCAAAGATTCCCTTGGCTTCCTCTTTGCTCTGCTCCTTGCTCAGCGTCACATTGCGACACTGCAAGCCTAGTCCTTTGGTGGGTAGTGCTGGGTCTGAGCGTGTGCTCCTCCTGTGCCCTCCTGGACTAGCAGGGCTCCCCAGAAACACAGCAGACATGTAGTGACTGCACCCAGCTCTCCTGTCAGACAGACCCCAGCGTTCCTACACTGATGGAGTCAAAGGAGGGTTTGCTACACACACTGAGCCTGGCTTGAGTTACAGATGCTGGCTGTTGCATGACATGGGCTACAACTGGGACATTAGACAGCTATTGGAGACACCTCTGTTGCTTTGTGCCAATGAATGCTTTTGCTGCCATATATTCTTGCGAGAGCCCTGCCTTGCTGCAGGTTCAGGCGCACTGAGAGATGATGTTAGAGTTGCAGTCTAAGGTGTGAGTGTGGCTTCTTTTGCAGTTTTCGGGCCCACAGCCAGCACCAGGTGGGCTGACCAAGTCCAAGTAGTAGGGGGACTTGAGGAAACGGCGGTAAGAATCCTTTTCCATGAGGGTGAATATTTTTCTCTGAGCCTCATCAAAGCAAGACAGTGTAGGCTCCAGCATATTGTGGCTCGTCTTCTCCCGTGTGCATGAATCCAGGTTCACCTGTGGGCCAAAGGGACAGTGTAAGGGGAATCTGTCCCAGAAGTGGCTGGCATAAGTAAGGGAAAATCCAAGCATCTCTCCACCTGCTCCAGCTGTCCCTGGTGGGCAATTGTCTGAAATGGCTGTTTGACACCCATGACCTTGGCAGAACCTGTTGCAAATGGACACCAAGACACCTCTGCAGACAGGCGACCTGCCAGGGGACACTGCCGCATACCCCTCTGGGATACAGCCAGCCAGCCGGCAAACTCAAGCAGCTGCTTGGGAGCAGCTGGGATACTGAAACTGCAGTCCTCTTGGGCTTCTCCCATTTGAGAGTGCACATGGGATTGCCACATAGTTGTAACGAAACCCACTTACTCTCTATCCAAGTTTAAAATGAAAGCAGTAATGATGACATCTCTTCCTCACTAACAGAAGCAGCACCCTTCAACTCTTGGGAAACCACCAATTTCTGTTTCCTTGTACGCTGGCTTGGTTCAGAATTTAGGGTGATACCTTTGCCCAAGAAATGTTTTGTGTACATACCTCTTTTGTAGCCTGCACTGAGATGAACTCATCATAGATCTTTCTGGCCTTGGGGCTGAGCTTAGCTGGTGACTTGGTTTTCTTGTAGTCCTCACAGCTGACCCAGAACTCGATGTTTTCCTCACTGTACTCAGATTTGAGAAAAGCATGGAAAGCAGCCAGTCCTCCTACAAATTGTTCAAAGGAAAACCAGATCAGGAAAGAGTGTTGGGTCCTGGATAGTCATATCTGTGAAACAGTGCCTTAGCAAACAGCAATTCTGGGTTCTCCTTCCTGGAGCTGCTCCTGCATACAGGGGAGGCTGGAATTTAGGCAGGCCCCACGGGGATGTCACACGTGGGTCTTCAGCTTCCTGCCTGCCCCTGCCCCATGACCTTCAGTGTCTCAGCTAGGAGAATACAAACAACACACATATTCCCAGGAGGCACTGCGGAGACAGACAACCCACACCAACCACAGAGTCTCAGGCCATGGGAACAACACAAAGGAAACCTCAGGGACATAAGTGTAGCCTGGAACTGACCAGAAGACAAAGTCTCCCATGGGCTAATTTGCAAACAATTTCTTCAATTTTTGGTTCTTGTTTAACCCACTGTTAACTGTGTGCTGCAGTCTTGCCCTCCCCTTGCTCAGGGCAGCACAGGAGCCCTCTTTACTTACTGTCATGATGGATCAAGTTTTCCAAAGACTCTGCCCACTTTCTGACTTCCTCTTGGCTAACCCTAAAAGGAGAGAAAGGGAGAAACATAAGGAAGATTCAAGAGGAGTACAGAAAGGAAAAAAATGATTTTCTGCTCAGCACAATTAGAAAATCTTTTTCCCTGATAGCTGTAAGAATATATACAAGAGACCATGAATAAAATGTCTGCTTGCTTTGCAGAGACCCCTAGAGATCTCACATCTAATCTAAAGAAATTCCAATTTGCAATGGCCATCATCAGCATTGGGCTGGAATTTCCAAAAAAAAAATGTTGGGACTCAAGTGTTTCTTTTGTGACTGGCTGCATTTCTTGATGGAGAATGGACCTGGGATCACTCTTACAAGTCATACCAGTGAACTCCAAAGGGCTGAATTCTTTAAATCATCAGGGAAATGGTAGCTAGATGGGAGAGAAGAACAAGGGAACACATCCTGCATTCGTTCCCTCTACCATACCAGAACATCCAAGGGCTCATCTATTCTAAGAGCACACTATGGCCATTGGAGTCCTCCTTGGAAAGGACACCATCTACTTGCACCTCAGTGAGAGCAGCAATACCCTGACAAGCTGCTCTCTCTTTTTTCTGTGCAGCTGTGTGGACCATTGCACAAATCCAACTCAGAGAGACAGTGAGGCTGATTCTGCAATGTGTCAAGCTGCACTGGGTCTTCTGATGAAGTCAGTCCCCTGCACAGGGGACCACACAAGTCTTTTCATGTGCACATGTATATTAAATCACAGAAGTGTTGGCAGAAAGGGAGCCCTAGTTCAACCTTCTTCAGTACCTGAGAGCTACTGCATATTACTTTCAAACACAGTGTTTAGGAGGTACTGGGAAGCAGCAGCAGAAATGCTAATGAAGTTCAGCTCAGTGAAGGAGTGAACAACATGTTGCAGCCAGCCTGGGCTTACCTACATGGCAGCATCTGCTCTTACCTCTGGCTTGGAGATATTTTCTCCTTTTTGCTCTGGGAAGAGCTGTAGTCACAAGAGTCTGACTTCTGCAGCAAGAAGCCCAGACGATGCTTCATGTCTTTGGCACTGACAGAAACAATTTGAGAACGAGACAAAGATAATAAATTACCACTCCCTCTGCAGCCTCCTCGCCCACAATAAACTCATTCAGCATTACTTAGTGACACAAAAGCAGGTCACTGCTAGTGACTCCAGTGCTGACTTTCTGCACATAACGCACATTTCTGTTGCTAGATAAACACGACAAAGTCAAAGAACTAATTTTTCCAACAGCACCATTTTCTTGCTGAGAAGGTCATCAGCTCAGAGGCAGGGCTGCCAAAGGAATAGAAGTTGCTGTTTTCCTACAGTTATCTTACAGTTAATATACTGTCACAGAAGGCCATCACCATGCTGGAAATGTGTCACTTCTTGCCCAGGTACCAATATCTGGTTCTTACACCCCTACTAAACCTTTGCTGCAGCCCTTGCCATCTCACCACCTCATCACCCAGCTACAGGAACAGCCAGGCTGTGCCAGGCCCACCCTGCCCAAGCAGCTGCCCATGACACAGAGGGAAGGGGAAGAAGCAAAGGGCTGAGAGCAGAACCATGGGTGAGATCAGGGGATGAGCCAGGAGCTTCACCACAACCTACTCCCTTGCTCCACAGCAAGGTGCTCTGAGTATGAATGCTTAATTTTGCTCTGCTTTCCATCCTGCTCAGGACCATCATTGCCTGACAACAGCAATTAGATATGCAGCTGGTGTTGCCCTCAGCATCTCTCTGGATTTCCTTCCAGTTTAAGGATGAGGGGGAAGGGTAAATCAGTCCTGCTTGCTCAGGGGTGCAAGCCATGGCCTGCCGTAGGGTGCAATGATAGCGTAAGCAGGAAATTATTCTCCTTAGATCAGAGCCTGGAAAAGAGCAGTAGGTTGTGCTGCAGGGCTGAGCACTGGTAGCTGCACAGCCTCCCAGCACTGTTCTCTGCTCCAGCCATAGCACCCTGTCAGCAGTCCTGGACATATATCTTATCTCACTGCTTGCTTGTGATCATAAATGTTTCCTTAACAACTCCAGCACTAGGGTGAAAGCAAAGGAAACTCATAGCTTCTTTAGAGAAGGGTGTGTGTGATCAGGGCCAACATCCAGGCCCTGCCTGGGCAGATATCGGGTGCTCTGCACTGCCAGATGGGCTGCCTGGCACTGTCACCACACTACCTGCCCCCAGAAGAAGACTGCTCGAGGCTGCAGGAAGGCAGCAGCAGGAAGAAACATGACACTGCTGCTTGCAGTGAGTCCCAGCTTTCTGGGAGAGAACGATTTTCTTAGGAACCCTGGACAGAGATGGTTAAAAGATCTTTCTTTTCTTTGCATTTTTTTTTCAATAGGTTTGTTTTCTTGCTTTTTTTTTGATTTTTTTTCTCCCATAAAATGTTCCTTCAAATTGGAGAGGAAGATGTTGATGTTTATTCCTCACATTTTCACCACTTTTTTTCAAATCCACCATACACAGGGAGCATTTTCTCCCAGATGAGAGGAGGCTGAGCCTCAGTTTGTATTTTCCCCATCCTCTCCCATTGCACAGCCACTGGGAAGCAGCCTCAGGAGCACTCCTGAAGGCCTGAGTGGACAGAAAGTAGCGCTGCCCCATCAGAGACCCATGCAAGTTTGCATGGGCTGGAGGAGTGAGGAGTTTTGTGTCCATCCTGGCGATCTGGTCCACCCCGCTGGAGGTTTCCTGAAAGGGAGTAACATCCCTCCAGGAGGGCTTCTGGACGCCTTGCAGGCATAGAAACCCCCCTCACACTGGGCTGTGTGTGGGGCAGGCGTTGCTGCTGAGGGCATGCTTAAGGGTGCACAGGCTCCGCTCTGCCACTGCAGGGGTCCCTGGCTGGTACTGCACACTGGGGTGCAGCCAGATCCTGAATCCATGCAGAAGAACAGCTCAGACCATCCTGATTGTCACCATACAACGTATGGCCAGTCCCACGGTGCTGCACCCAGGGGGTACACAGCTTGACCTGGTCCCTCACCGTCAGTGCACACCAGGAATTAAGGCTGACTCTGCACTGGCCAGTGCTGCATCCAGACCCACTGTGCCCTGCCTGATGGCTGCTGTGTCTCTGGTCCTGCCAAGCTGAGTTTCTGCATTTGGGATGCATTTTGGGGAATAATGCGAACTTTGTTCATATCCCACCTATCTTGCTTCCCCCTCAAAACATCAGAAAAAAGAAAATTCAGCCGAGAAAGGATACTAAGGAGATAAAGGGTGCAAAGCTTGTGGCAGAAGCAGATGACAGGAATATCAAAATATAGCAGTGCTAAGAGCTGCTTGTTTTGCTGATGGGAAGGATGGCTTTATTGTTACCACAGCTCAGTACAAAACCTTTATGCAATACTGCTTCTGACTAACAGAAAAGAGAAGAGAAAAAAAAAAAAAAAAAAAAAAGCCTGTAAGCAATTATTTGTATCTAATTTGTATCTAACCTTACAGAAGAAGCCAAATCTGCCACTCCAGCTTCGGACACAAAGCTCAATACATAAGCATATCTCCAGACTAACAAAACCATTCATGAAGAGATGCTCAGAAATGAACAGTACCTTTTTAAGCAAGTGGCTGGCAGTGCAGCGAGTCCCTTGCACATCTTGCTCCCGAGATTGGTTGGTTCTGTATTCCAGGAAAAACAACAACGTAGGAGACAGCAGAGGCTGCGTGCAGGTCCTTCACTGTTTGCAGAATTCCGTCTCGTCTCTGAGCTGGCTGCGCTGCCTTGGCTCTACTTTATAGCCTAGCCCAGACAGCCCAGCAGCACTGGCTGACCCAGTCAGGAGTCAGCACAGCGGCAGCACCCGTCCCCTTTTTGCCCACCCAAGAGGAAGAGGATGACGTATAAGTCAAGGCAAAAGAGTGACTGGGATTGAAAACCTTACCAGAAATGAAGCTTGGTGCCTGTCTGCAGAGGTGGATTCTTTTAAAAGGACGGAAAAAGCTTTGTGGGCTTTCCTCTATTGCAAGAGGAGGAACGGTGCAGATAAAACCTGGAGGAGATTTTCAGTGGGGCACAGACAGTAAAACGGGTCAGAAAATCAATTCTGAGAATGGAGCTGAGCCTTCCTGATTTCTCTGTTCACTTTCCCCTTCTACTTAAAGCAACCTGGGGAAAACAAGGGATGAGATTTTTAAACACAAAATGTTCTCGTAATCCCAACAAACACACAACTCTAAGGAAAAAACAATGTAAATTTACCAGGGAACTACCCCGGTAAATGGGACTGTTCTGTTTCTGTTTTATTCTAGAGGCATGTGGATATATGCCTTCAGTGAGGCTGACGAAAAAGCTCCGAGGGGCATATCACTATTGGAATATAAAAAGTGCATGTCCTGGCACACACATATTAGGGGACGGCTCACATACATGTGTAGAAAAAAGAGATAGGAGGCTGACAACATGGCTGCCTTAGACACCTAGGTATCACTGCAATACCTGACTTCTCCATTTGCATTTGCTCCTAAACAAAAGCCAGACATTGGGATTTGGGAGTCCCTGAGTCTCCAAGGGAAGATGACTAATTAAAATAATAGCCATAATTGTGCCTGCCCAGAGAGGACTTTGTGGTAATATTGAAGCTACTCTGTGCTAAAGGATGGACCCATGAAACACCTGGCTGTGGGGATGTTTGGTGGTGATTGCACTGCCTGGCTCTGCTGCAGTCCCAAGGGAGAGCAGAATGACTTCAGCTACACCACTTGTCCTCAGCCCTTGGAGGGTGCAGAAGGCAGCTTCCCCTCTGGAGAGAGAACTGGCTGATATTTATTGAGTTGTGGCTCAGCACAGCCTGTATCATCATTATAAAAGAAGGGAAAGCTTTGGGCAGACGGACATGCATATGGTCTGCTGCACTTCAAGTCTTGTTCCCGCTGTGAAATACAGAAACTTCAGTTCAGCAGCAGGCTGCCTGCCCACGCTACCCACTGCTGCGCTCCCTCTCCCTAGAAACCTTTAAATACTTTGCCCACAACCTGCAGAAGTTGCAGAGTGAGCTTTTCCCTCCTGTGTCTCTAGAGCCTGCAGCAAACAGCACAGAAAACCCCAGTGCCAGAGTAGTATACCTGCTTTAGCATACTGTGTCCTCTCAGATCATTAACTGTGCTGAAAGGCAACGTTCTGATTTTAAATGCTTTTGTACAAATGTGACCAAGATGTTTCCGTAAATTAATATAATTTTAATCTCAAACTTGTGCAAAGTTACTGCTGTTTGTGTGCAACTGCAGCACGTTCATTCAAGCAATTTAAGAGCTCAGCTGGCCAACAGGGTCAAGGTGTCTGCAAGCTCTAACCATGACCCTAACCCTGGCAGCCAGAGCCTGACCTCCTGGCTCAGGAAGGTCCCAAAGGCTGCTTGGTAGGGCAGGGAACCTCTGCGCAGAACACAGAAATTGTGTTCAAATGGTGCTGTTGTCAACATCAAGTCACCTTCTGCATTCCCCGACTTCTGTGTGAGCAGAAGAATAAGAAATTTCTAACACTGCCATCACAACATCAAGCTCAAAGGGCTTTGCAATTAAGACCATGCCCCCTGGCATGGGTATGCACACTCCTAGAACTGCTCCAGTTGAAATTTCCCTTTTCCCAGTTCATTAACACAGACTGGTTCATTCTGGTCCCTGTGAAAGGAGTTTGGGTTTGCGTACTGTTTCTCCTCTGAGCTGTGGTTCCCAGCTCTTGCCATTTAATATCCTCTTTGCTATTCCAGCTGGTCCCCAATGCAAAGTACCACTTTCCATCTCTCACACTTCATAGCCAGGCCTCTTCTCCCAGGGCACAGACTGTGCTGTGCTCAGTACCAAAACCTCCTTCTCTCTGCCAGTTAGAAAAGCAGCTGCTCATGCCTCTTTTTTATGCCTGTCACCACCTTTGCCTCACTTCACCTGCAGCATGGAGGAATCATCAGTGAGGATGGGCTGGGGTTGTAAGGCTAGAGATAGGGGCTCCCTGGCCAGTACAGCTCTTGGCCATGTAGTGCTTTGGAGGCACCCAGGCACTCACAGAAGACACCATGACAACAGATGTCTGTTGTTCCCACTGTAGCATCCCTCATGCCCCACACTCTTGCCCCTGCTGCACCCCCCACCCTGCCTCCCCAGGCAGCTAGAGACAAAGCTGTGACATGGAGCTTTCCCTCCCACCACCACTGCTAGGGAAGACCGTCACACAGACATGCTTGGCCCCATACACAATTGTGTGTGGGATGTGTCCCTCGTCTCAGCTGCATCCAAGCAGCAGGCCGTGGGAGGAGGCAGGGTACATGGGGAATGCTGCTTCTGTGGTCACTGACCAGAGCCCAGCTACTATGAACTGTTGCCCTCCTGACAGCGTGGGGCTTTCCCGCCCCAGTCCCTTCCCATCTGAGAGCAGCGTGCTGTGGGATGCATGAGTGTGCAAGGACAGCTGCTTTGCATCACTGGAAATGGAGAAGGGCATGACATGGGAGCTGTGAGGATGTGCTGCTGGGCCAGAGCCTCTCCTGTCCCTGCTGCCTTCCCCATCCTGCCCTGAAGAGGCTAACTGTGCCCTGCTCTTCCTCCTCTTCATGTCTTACATAGACAGCCAGGCACCTTGGGATTGGGCTAGCAAATTGCCTAGGTGCACAGGGGGGCACTGGGCAGAGAATTGCCCATCTTTCTCAAGGGCATCCCCATAACAGTACATGTCTGGCCCCTGATCTGTTCTGCAGACAGCATCATCGAGAAACCAGAGCAGCTCCCACACTCCTGAGAAGCAGTAACCAGGGTGGCACAGGTGCCCAAGGCCCCAGGCTGCAGAAGCCCTGCACAGGCAGCTGCCCTGGTGACATGTGAGTGGCCCCAGAACTGAGCCCTGCTGTGGCAAGGGGGCCTGGAGCTGTGCTGAACTCCCTGATTTGATTTTCCCATACCCCAGCCTCAATCACTCTTTGCACAAAATCTCTTCCGTGCAGGCCCCCACCATTGATTTCTTCTCTGGTGCACCCATCAGCAGCTAAGATTTCCTTGCAGTAATGAAGGATTGCATCTCCTCCACGTACATGTGTGCTTTGATTGAATTATGGCTAATGAACTGGGAGCAGAGAGCCCTGGGAAGACCATTTGGGTCTGAGTTTGGATGATTCAGCTCAGCACATGTCTGTGTCTGACACTGAATGCAGCCATATTTCCTGTCCCAGAACATTGACCATGGCCTGACCTCTCTACAAGACACATGGAGAGGCCACGCTTGTCCCCACCGAGTCCCCCAGACAGCACTGGGATTCCCAGAAATGCTGTCCTACAGTACAGTCTGAGGAAATCATTCTTTCCTATGACTCTGCAATGCAGCCCCTGACTTCACGCGTGACCATGGTGTCCCCAGAGGCAGCCTTTGAGGAGAGAGCATCTCTTCCCCAATTAGCCCTGACAAGAGGGATGACTCACCATTCTGCCACATGGTTAATTTGCTGCTCACACGGAAACCTTCTCAAGTGGATGTACTTCCAGGCTGACCCAGTCCCCTTTCTGCTTCTCCTGGATGAGGCAAAGATGAACTTTCAAAGGCAAACCAGCTTTGCTGTTTTGTAGTTTCTTGCTGAGCCTGCTCCTCTCCTACATGATGTTCTGTAAATATTAACACATTCATTCATCATGTCCTCAGTCCCAACCTAATATAATTCATGCAACCAAACATACAACTCATACAATTTTCCCATGCTCTCGGTTATTTTCTATTTATACGTCCACCTCAGTGGATTTTTGTAATTTCTAAGTGCTTGGAATTTCCTAATAATTTGTGGAGTTTTGGTTGGATTTTCCTTTGCTTCAACATCCAGTTTTTGGGATGTCTACTTCTCCTGTTACTATCTGGAAGAAAATATTTCATCTTGTATCAAGGGAAGAATTTTGTTCAACCCAAGTGGACTTTTTTTTTTTCTTCTGGTTTGAGTTTGCTAGTGAAATAAGTGGATTTTTTTGTTTGGTTGGTTGCTTTTTTTTTGGTCTGGCTATTGCTCTTGTTTGCAGGCAACAGAAAAAGCTATAATTTGAGTAATTTGCTTTCTGATTTCCCAAATCTCTGTCTCATCATCCATCTTCATTAACAGCCCCTTAAACATTTCCTCTTGTTCAAAAGAAAGTTAGAATAACACTGGACCACAAACCAAGCGAACATATGCCTGTTCACTGATGCTTTCCCAGCACTTTGTCTCATTTAGCCGCCACTTTTAGTCCATTTAGTATGGGTTTGATGACATTTTAAGCCAAATACTGATAGCAAGTCATATTCATGTATAAATCTATTTCCGCACCACAACTCCCTCATAAAAGCACTATTAAGCGCATTAGAAAAGGTCTATTTTTCCATTAAATCACATCAGCTGGTATCAATTATATTACCACCTTTTCAAATGAGCCTGCTATTGTCCATACTAATAGTGCTCCTGCACTGATCAAAAGGTTAATAACTCTGTGATTATATAGCTCCCCCCCGTTAAAGCATGGCTTTCTTTTATCCTAAAATGTACAAAAAAAGGACCACTTTTTGTCCTGAGAGCTCTTTAGCCTATTTCTCCAAGAATCTTAGTGCAAAGCAGTTACATTCGGTTGATATAAAATGGGGTAGACCATCCCTGGGCTGCGTAGCCCCCAGGTAGGCAGGGACAAACTCGCTGCCCTTTTCCAAGAGACATGAAGCAGACACTTGCACGTGTCACAGCTCTGCCTGAAGCTCCTCTGGAAGCCTTCCAGTGCCTGACCTCAATGCATCCCAAGTGCTTCTTCTGTCCCTGAAACTGCCTGGGGGTGTGAAGCACCAGGTTTTGTCCCACCTAGGTGCTGCCAGACCCTCCTAAGTCCAGGCACCTTGGCTGAAACACAGCACTCGAGAGCTGGGTGCTGCTTCTGCTCAGCTCTAGTGAGACACACACCATGGACTGCTCACGGTCAAAAATGTCACACTTGACAGTAACCAGGTCTAAGTATTTTCTCTATATATTTTGATCTAAGTGAAACATGCATTTAGCTGCTGGTGATTTGAACACATAATTCTGTGTTCTTTTGTTTTCTTGTTCACAGGATGTTTGCACTTAGTATTTGAAGCTCACTGGAAAATCCCTTATTGAGACAGAAGCTGTGATGGGTGATGGTGGGACAGCTCAGATTGACCCCCACAGGCCCATCACCACGATAGCTTACAGTCAGAGGTTTGTGCACACCTTGTCTGTGGACCTCTCACTTGTGGGCTGATTGCTTCACCCAAATGTGCCCTAAGGTACAGGGGAAGAGGAGGTATAATGGGAGGAAGGAAGAGCATTGATGAGTCAGAAATTGAGTACAACAAAAATACTCTTGCCTTCTGCACCCTAGCACCCGGCTGTGCAGTGACTTCTTTTCTACAGCTTTAAAAAGCCTAACTTTTTGATGTGATTGAGCTATCTGCTGCCTAGACAAGCTTCTAGAGAATGTGCAGTTACAGGCTGCAAGGCTAAATCCTCCATCACTGCAGATCTAGTGAGATCTACTGTTTTAACCTTAGATGGACCCTTCCTCCTTCCTTCCCTCTTATCTTTCCAGTGGCAGCTGAGCAGGATTAGAACTGCCATAACACAAGGGCCCAAGCCAGGGAAAAAACGCTAGAGCTTTATTCAGAAGCGTAAAGCCCGGGGACATTTTGTCAGTAGGGTCATGGCTCAGCATCCAAAGCTGCTCACTGCTCTGGTCACAGTTTAGTTAATTCTCTAAGCTCACTTACAAAAGGCAGCTTGGAAGCAGCAAGCATCTGCCATTGCCTGTCTCGGGGCTATGCCAGTTATTTAAAACACAATGTCTGACAAGTGTGTGGATGGGGTTGCAGAGCATCATGATTGCAGGCTAAGGAAACACAAAAGCAAGGACAAGCACCTGCAGCAGAGAAGCATCATCCATTCAAAAGCACTGCGCGATCCCAGCCTGCTGCATACAATGGCTAAGTTGACTTGGGGTAGAAGTAAATGCTTTTGTGATGGCCTCAGCCTAAAGGGAAATTCTAAAAGGTGCCAGCTATTCAAGGTCAGCTCTGATCTTCAGCTGGTTTAGAAATCACAAAAAGAAAACAGCAAAATTGCACTGAAAACAGTTGATCCTAGCCTGAAGTCCCTGGATCAGCATCTTGGAGGTGAATTGGACAGAATGAAACTGCAAGTGGCAAACATCCAATGTAGCAAGATGTGGAATTGCTACACTGTGAAAAAGTAATTTGCTGCAAAGGCTGACTGCAGTGGAATGCATACAGTACGGAACAGACATGCAAAAACTACTGGAAAACAGTCACTGCTCTGTGAGCTCTGTTTTGCCAAGACCTCTTGCTGTTTAAAATTTGTGTTGGAGTAGTGCTGAAAACCCAAGCAGACCCGAGCTTCACTGCGCCACTGAGAAATAAAAAAAAAAAAAAAAGCAGAGAAAGAACTGTGAACAAAATCTATGGCACATGGTACAGGGCTGTGCCCTGCGGCTGATGCTCACAGCAACATGCTGAGTGTGACAACATTTAATGCTTCATCATTTAGAAATTTCTGCTTTTTCCAAAAAAGAAATAAATGCTCCATGTTGTTACATTTCACCCGCTGAACTTCTCAGCAGGATGCACACAGCTGAGATCTTACTGTCTCTTCTAAAACGGTGTTTGCCTGTTTTCTGGTACTCCGGATGCAGGCTCAGTGCTAAAGACAGCAATTACTGGCTCAGCAGGTGAGACTCCTGCAAGCTGCTATCCCAAGGCTCATTTGTGCTTTGGTGTTTGAGCTAGAAATAAGCTTCTACACAGAAGGAAGAAATTATGGACTTCTACACCTGTGTTGACTGGCTCATCTAAGACAGCATCACTTGGATCACACAGGAATCTAAGACCTATCACAGCAATCCTTAAACTGCCATCCACAGAAGACTTGTGGTCCCAAGGACATAACGCAAAAGTCAAAGGAGATGCTGCCTTAGATAATCTCAGAGATGGACCCACAAAGGTACATTATGGACCTGGACTTTCTCAGACCAAGTATGTTCAGATCCAGGGTACTGTTTCTGATCACTGGAGAGACAAGCTAGCTCTAAAGACAAGCATGTCTCTGAAAGGAGTTGTACTGTTCAGCATTATCAGGCTGTAAATTGACTGCAGTCACGTACAAAGTGCTTTATATTCCATAGGTACATGGTGTTTATCTTATTTGTGCATTGTAGGAAATTGCAAGCCTCCGGTAAGGGTAGTACTGACAAATGGCGTTTCCCCATCCTGTGAAATAATGCTGCAGTTCCAGTCAGTCCAGCTAAATTTTACCCACAAAACCCTCACATGAGACTGGTACCTAACCTAATTTCATGGGCTTGTCCCATCTGGAAAGGATTGCCAGGCACAGACCCTGGTTTGTTACATAGAGCACTACATGTGCATAAAAACATGCCCAATATCCTGTCAGACAGCAAATCTTCATTGCTTGTCCTCTCCCTCTGTCACTGAGATAGCCTTGGGCCACAACCATGCTGCACTCTGCATTCACCTCCCCCTGTGAGATGCATCCTACCTCTTTGCTGCCAGCAGACCCCAGCTGTATTCCTCCCTTGCCCTGTGAGCACCAGTGTTTTGGGGTGCCTGTGGAGGGAAGGTGAGGCTGAGGAACAGGATGGAGACACACTGGCCAGAAATGGGAAAGGCTGGGGTCATGAGAGCTGCAAGGCAGGAGAAGAGTGGTCAGTGATCCACAGAGGGGACAGGAAGCTATGTGAGGGGAGGCCCCAGAGATGAGCCGTGGGAAGGAGGAGGACACGTCCCACGGCATCTGGACAAGACAATCCTTGGGAACACTGTCCTGCAGCCAGCAGTCTCCAGGGACACTCAGTAATCTCTGGAGGGAGCATGTGCATGTACTCAGTGGCCTTTCTGCCCTGCAAGGGAGGCCACCGATTGCTGAAAACTATGCCCCGGGACAGTGTGGTAGGATTTCCAAAGAAGCTGTGCCGGGCACAGACCTCCAACACAATCCTTCTGCTCGGCATCATCCCTAACTGTCTTTATTGTTATCTCATGCTTGAGATTCATAATGGAGAATCACTGATGTTCTGAGTAAGAGCAGCTAAAAATAGTGCTAATATAACAAGGATGAGAGATGAAGTGGAGCGAGAAAGCCCAGAAGCCCCTCACGGTCATTATGTGCTCTCACAGCTTTCAGGCGTGCTTTCAGCAGCAAATGCCCTTGATGTTTGTTAGGCAAAGAAGAAAATTGCCTAAGGCAGTGGCAGATGCCTGGAAGGCTTCAAATTAGAGTGATTTCTTTTTGCTCCCTCTCCCTTCAACATACCTTACTGCTATTCACCTTGTAACCCTGCTTCATCCAACCAAAATATGCAGGGCATAGTAGTCAGCAGGTGTGCAGAGCATCTGGTGAGCCATCACATCAAACCTAGCACTGGGAGAGAACAGACTGGCCATCTAGTATTTTCTAGGTCAGCATTAAGCTTCAGTGAGGCATGTCTTCCTTCTAAGGGACAGATGCTGCCAAAAACACGTATAGCTTTTTTTCAGGCTCACCCTCTGACATGGGCTAGTGCATCTGCAGCTCAGCCTTCGAATAAGCACTAGGAATTTGTAAAACTGTGAAGCACATATTGGCGAGAGACAAGCAGAAGGCTCAGGATGGGAAACAGCCAAGAGCTCAGGCTACCTTGCTACCTGAAGCCCTAGTGCTTAGACTCTTTTGGATGGTGTGACAGGTACTCCTGGTTGCACGGTGGCCCAGCTGCAGGATGGGGCAGGAGGACACACAGAAATAAACCTACTTGCGCCACACCAGACGAGCTACCTAGAAACCTCTCACAAGCTGCAGAGCTGTGAGTTTAAGCCTTATCTTAAGAAAAAAAAGGCCATTTGCCCTCAGAGGTGAGCCCTTTGAATTAAAGGGCCAGGAGGACACCCTGCCGTGGTGCCGTCTCTCACCTGCCTCACAGGCATGCTGGCTCTGACCACACTGCTAAACTCGCAGCTCTGCACAGAAACCTGAGCAATCCCTGCCCTGCTGTGAAACTAATGCAGAGAAGTGGCTAATTTAAACTCTGAATCCTTCTGGAGGCTTTTGGGTGTACTTACCTCTCCTCTTCTAATAGACAAGGACTCCAAGGAAGCTAGCTTGCAGTCGGAACTCTGTTCAGAGTGACAGGCAACTGATGCAAAACAGGCTCAAAGGCAGCTCGGGAAAGATAAGTTGGGTAGAGAGAGGCCCGGCTCACCCCTCCCCGCGGCTACAATAAAGCGTTTGATGTGTCTCTTCTCTACAATTGATCACGTTCTTGCTGCTTCTGTGATTCATATTATGCAATTGATTGACTTGCAAGTTATGAGAACAAAGTGTCTCCTTGCTCTGCTCCCTGATGCACATTAAGAGTGTTAGATTGAAAGGCTGAAGCAGAAATCAAAATAAGCCCTCAAGCCTGGTTTCTCTGCTCATCGCTGGTGCTCATATCCTTGTTATGCTGAGGGACTCTGTGCTACAGTAATCTAAAGGCACCATCCTGGGATGCTCCCACTGGTCTGTAAAGCTCTTCATTGCAGCTTCCCAGTAAGGACTGAGATGCTTGCTGTATCAAGCAAAAATTGTGTTCCAAGAGGACTTTTCTCTTTGAGGGTTAAGGAGCAATTCTTGAAGCAGCCTTTCATCAACGAGATGTGAAGGAAGGAAGCCAGGAAGCACAGAGGCCCCAGCTGTTTTGCCAGATGCATCCCAATCACAGAAAATAAAAAGTTATGGAGAAGGGAGTGGGACCAAGGGCATCACCTGCTTAAGCAGTGTCATAGTCCCTGAAAGAACGGCTTAAGGTATTTCTAAGGAAAGCTCAGACTGCTGCTGCTCAAGAACTCCCTGCCCCAGGGCCCGCATCTTCCAGTCTAGCATCTTCAGCCTGGTGCCACATACTCAGGGCTGGTCTGTCAAGAGGACTTCACATCATGATGCTCATACTAGAAGGGAACAGGTGCTATCAACAGATGACATCTACATCACGTACTTCCATAGCCAAAGTACACCAACGTGACACTGCTGACCTTAACAGACAGAGTTACTCCACTGCATGAAATCTGGTATTGACAGGAGAAGTTTTTTCTTCTGTTTTTCCCCATTTCCCTGCATCCAGCTGTGGATTGTCTTTACTTACAGCTCCTGGATAATAGAGGCTGAATCCTGCTGTGATGTTTCAATGCTTTTTAAATTCTCTAATATATGTGCACTTGGCCCAAAACCTGTTTGTCCAGTAGGGGAGGCAGGCTGCACTCTGTCAGCAGAAGAGACCAAAGTGGGCTTAAATTCTAAGGAAATTAGCTCAAAAATCCTGCTTGTCTTTGTTCTGAATGAATCACACAAGGTAATATGCAGCAGAGGCTGGAAGCAGGATGGGGACAGCTCTAAGAGTGGAAGGATTTTTATTTCATTTTTTTTATTCTTCAATTTCCCTTTCATATATTGTCTGGAGTTCATGAGAGAGTGGGACAAAGATATGCTACCCCCATCCTGAGATCAGCAGAGCCTTAGAGCAAACCCTTCAGTCTAACAGTATCTGCCTGACATCACAGTGAAACAGTAAGAGACCCTCAACCTCAAACTGACCCACGGTACATGCACAGGTGTTCATATGTAGGGACAGAGAAGTTATTTACAGCCAAGGCTCCATCTGATTTTTATCCAGCCCTATTCTTGTTCTGCATCTACTAATTTATTTTCAGGAACCCCGTTTAATTACTGGTGCAGAAACATGACTATCTCAACCAACCTCCACTGATGAACTAACTGGCCCAATTAGCCAGATTTTGCAACTCACTGGAGCAAATGCTTTGTTTAGCAGCAAATACGTGAGATCAGACCTCGAAGGGGCTTGAGCAGAGACACCCTCCCCCTTCTTAATCAGTCCAGAATCTCTATAAATATTCAGCCATGGAAGAGCTGTGTGGAATCTAGCACGTACAGCGCTCTGAAGCACTGCAAGCACAGACTTAGTACTGAGGAGGACCATGGAGAATTATAACGTGAGCAATCCTGTGCAGGGAATGAAGGGAAGGGGAGCAGAGTGTGCTATCCACACAGGCAGACTGCTGAGGGTCAGTGCAGAATGAATGGATGAGATAGAGAAGATTTCAATCAAACACATGGCTAAGCAGATGAAGTTTTTCCCAGGAGGTAAAAGGCCTCCAGCATGGGACCACTATGCACTGAGAAGCACGACTAGGACTATGCAGCCAAAAGCACAGGACAGCAGGTAGTGTGAACTTGTGACATCTGGGGAGAAAAGAGGCAGCTGGGATGCAGCAGCAGAATGAAAGGTTTGTAAGACCAACAAGAATGATGACAGAGATCAAAGAACAAAGGACATGAAAGTACAGACAGAAGAACAGCAAAGGCTGGTACAGCCTGGTACTGCTGGAGGAACAGAAGGGAAACGTTGCTGAGGGCAGGGCAAGACCTAGGATGTGCAGAAAGCCAGGTATGCCAGCTTGAAGCCATACACAGAGTCCTTCTTGCAACAGCATAGGTTAAACTTTTCAGATTTGACAATTATCTGCTTCTCCTTGAGCAGACATGTTTGTTTTCCTGGTGGCCTGTCAGGAAAAGCAATGGTATGTAAATTGCTGCAATCTCAATGCCATTCTCTGGGTAGGATTGGGGTCTTCTGCTGATAACTTGTCTGTGCTGCAACTTTACCAGAGCACAGGACTTTTGGTCATGCCATAAACACATTCTTCAGTTTCACAACCAGGAATGGCATCCTAGGAACCCAGTTCTGGGAGCAGTGCTCTACATGATCAGCACAGGCTGTACTTTTAATCCTCATTCTGTGGCTTTTCTCCCATTGTTTACACTTATATTTCAATTCAGTCTTCATCTTAACCTTAATATTTTTGTTACAAATATGTAGGGATAATCGATAAGCTCTGCCTAATTCAGACATTCAGTAAGAGAGGTTGAAAGATGGGTATTGCTCTTCAAGAAGGCTGTAGACCAACTGGAAAGAGTCCAGATCACAGACCTACAAGGCACGATGGAGGAATGAGAGTTTGTTCAATCTAGAAGACAAGCAGACCAAAGGGACACAGGGTAATGATACATGAAGTACCTAAATGTCACATCCATAAAAGGCTGCAGTTACAAAAAGGAGATGATAAACTGTTCAGTGCGTCCATGCTGAACAAGTTGTCCATGCTGGACAAGAAATATTTGTTCTGAATTACAGCAAGTAAGGATTAGATTACACAGCAGAGAAGATTTTTCTAGCTGTAAGGTCATGAAGTACCAGACTGGATCACCTGGGGAAGGGCTTATAACACCACTTAGAAAAGCTCCTTGTAGTTTATTTGCCTCTACTTTGGACTTTGGTGAGGCTTTAGATGGTTTTCTGCACTCCCTTAGCAAAAACTTATTGAGGAGGTGATAACAGGAGTCTAAAGTTCAACATTGATACACACACATAACATTTTTGGTTAAATATTTGGTGCACAGCATGTCCTGCTCCTATCAATCCCACCTGGATGCCTCAGAGACACACACAGCCGTTGAACAGCAGAGGTTCTCTGGTTCTGTACAACCTGCCTGCAACATGGGAAGTGCAGCGGCCCTTCACAATCCAGACCTTCTCATTCTTGCCAAACTTTGCCACCTGCTGACCACTGCAGTAAGCTGAGCTAGGTTGCATCATCAAATTTATTAATCCTTTCCGCCTTCTCCGCCCCCACTCCTTTTGGCCAAATGGATTTCTAACTAATCTGCAGCCATGGGGTAAAGGAAGTTGATTTCCTAGCTGGGGAGAGCAATTCACAGTCCCAAGGGAAAAGATGATAGCAGTGTTTCTGAGTTTCCAGATAATTGTGTTTACTGAAGAATACGTAATATTAGAGTGCCTTGAGCCTTGGCCAAGTTTGTAAAAGTAAATAAAGACAATTCCAGTCTAACATTAGAAAACTGACCCTTGGATTATTTCTGAGCTCACTTCTTCCAGCAGCTAGAACAAACCCTGATGCTTATCATGTGAAATAAGGTGCACTGGACTCATACCTTATTATTTCAATAATGTGTTTGACTGCTGTAGCTAGAAGGCATCTCTTCTCCAGAAGATAGGCCACAAGACAGAAGAGCAGCTCCTTCTACGTAGGGTTTGTCTGGTGACCTCTCTGTGGCTCATCAGATTTCCAGTCACCTTCTCAGGACAATCCACTACAAAGCATACTGTGTTAGGAAGAAGGAGTGAAGATGCTCTATATAGGGGAACAAGTCAGGAGCTAAGGATGACCCCAGCATAGGCTGTGCCCTCACTAAGGGACATTGTCCCACAGTACCTGAGCAGGCTGCACAGGGACTAACTAATGGTCCATCCAAAGCCCTGGGGTGGATCAGGTAGGGGACATTTAGGGAACCCTATCAGTAGCAGTGGGAGAGGTGACCAGATATAGACCTACCCACAACATAGCTCTGGAAAGAAATGAGGCTCAAGGCCAAAGTTTAAATGGAGATCCTGGTCCATTAGCAGAGCATGTAGGTGGGAGCCCAGGTGAGCCTGGTCCAGGCAACTAAGGTCTATCAACACCTGCCCTCTGCACCTCCTCCTCAAATGGGCCAAGCCAGCTCTGACCTCCCCAGGAGGAAGTGTGCAGCACTCTTCCTCCCAGAGATGAAGGCAACGATCAGGTGCTGCCCATCTTCTCTCTGATCCTTTCCAGACTTACCCCTCTACTGCCTTGCTTTCTGCCTGGCCATGTGGTGTCAGCGAGGGGGTCCTGCTGACTCCTCCTGTGCTTTGTGAGCACATCATGCAAATTGGTAACAGCAATCCTAACTCAGCCATTTCTGTCCAGTAGAGTCCCGTTAACCAGTAATTCTCTCCTCAGTCTCTAGTGACTCAAACCACAAAGCATTTTGTCATGCTACACCTTCCTTCTCAGTGAGTAAAAGACGGTATCTTCAACTCTGCTCTGGAATAGCCCTGTCTCCCTCTTGCTCCTTTATGCTATCAGGAAACCATCTACAATAATGACTTGTTTGGATGTCTAGTGCTGTGCTGCAGCAAATTTCAAGATCTCTAAACTCTCCTCTCTGCATACCAAACGCCTTAAGGAGAAGGCATGTTTTGCTGCCAGAAATTCCAACGTGTATTAGGTTTTGAATCTATCATATGGTCATTTAAAAAAAACAATCTTTTAAGCTCAAGAAAATAAAGATAATTTTTACTATTAGACCTTATTTCCTATTTTAAACACCTAAATTTTCAGTAATCTCTCTCATTTTCTTAATCCTGTCTTAGCTGAGGAATAAACTCTTGAAAATCAAATGCTCCAAAAGGTCTGTGGGATGAGACCTGGTGATTTACACAGTCCAAGACTGTGCAGTGATCACAGGTGGTCCTGGGGCCATCAATGAATTCTGGTGGCCTGCTGTCCACTGGGAGCCTTGGCCAGCACCAGATGCTGTCACACAGACATGGCCCAGGTTCCCTGTAAAGTGACTGGCTGGAGCCATACCCAGAGCCAGGTTTGCAAGGGGCTTGAAAAAGAGGCTGTTACACTCTGAAGCAAATCAGCTCCAAACACAAGCTGCTGAGAGACAAGGTGAATTTCTTTTGTACCTGTCAGTGTTACCATATAAGGTGGCATTAAAACTTGACCAGTGAATAATAACTGTATTAGAGTTGCAAGGGTTTTAAAATTATAATACAGCAATGTTTCTAAAATGAAAAATTCAAAACTAGTGCTTTTTTTCCTATTCATATTTTAATCTGCAGGTACAGCCACTACTCAGAGCAAAATCAAATGAAACAAGCTTTTTTATTAAGTTACCTGCTGACCATTTTTAATTAAAGACTATGTAATTTGGTTACAAACTACAATAATATGTGCTCAGCTTCATTCCTGCTCAGCAATAAATCTACACATTTGCTCAAATTTCATTTAGGTTATTGTATATACTTTTTTAACCAGAGGATGAGAGAAAAGGCCTGAGAAGGGCACATTTTTAATATGTAGACTGTGGGTCTCCTTCAGTGATGGCTGTCAGTCATCTGCTAATAATGGTTTTCATTTGAGGGCAAGACCCTCAGAGAATGAACAACCTTTCCTCTGCCAGTGTGAGAAGACACACATTTTGTTTGGATGTTGCCTCTACGCTCGTTCCCAAAACCAAAAAATGTCATCTTTCCTGAAGGTTTCCAGAACCAGCTCCTGGACAGAGATGCCCAGCTTGAAGTCAGGTGTCCCATCTAACCTCTCCAGTTAGACAGTGGGGGAAGAGGTGGTCCACCTCACACCTCTGCCTCAACCACAGTGAGAAGTGACTGATCCAGCAGGTTTGTCATACCACCCTCTCCTGAGTAACATCCACAGCAGATGACTAGCACCCCTCAGCACTCTGCTTGCAAAGAGTGACTGAGAACTCCTGCCTACCATGGTGTCAGTACCCTCCCTTCCATGCCATGTAAATGCCCAGACCTGTGAATGTGACAAGTCCTTCCATCTGTAAATATTCCCTCTTGGGCAGTTTGTGCTCTATCATCTGCCTCAAAGAACCCATGGAATAATTCCTGGTCCGTGGCTCATCCACAAGCAGAGATGTTGGCTGGCCTTTGATTTCCATGGCATCCTTTCTGGTACCTCATGGGGTAAGTTGCATGCAATGCCAGGCCCCTAGTGCTGTGGTGAGTATGCTCCTGAGCTTTCACACCTGTCTGTGTGGGACTTGCCTTGGGAAGCCATGCAGGGGGCACAAATAAAAGCCTGAGTCAGTTTTGGGGAGAACAGCTGCTGTTTAGATGCAACTGCACATGCACACAGTGAAATGTTTGTGAAGATTTTGCTCATCTCTGATTCAGCCTAGGATGCAGCCGCCAAAAATCACCCAGCCTGGCTTCAGGCCCAGCTCACACAATTAGAAAAGTATTAGCTGAACTTAATAGGAAAATCAACATTAAGCAGATAGGAGCTGGTGCAGTTGTTAAAGACAATGTAGTGTTTTTCCCTGGCAGAAACCCAGGCTAATGGAGGGCTTCCAGCATCCAGAGCAGCCTCCAAATAAAAGCTTAATTGGCCTCTGAAGCCACTCATATAATTACAAACACTTCTAATGAAGCATGAAAAAACACAAGAGCCTGGGACTGTGACATGGAAGGAAGAAATTACCTCATCTGCCTCAGAAAATAAATCAAAGCTCCTTTACCTTTTTCCTTACACTGAACCTTCTTCCCAGCTCCTCTCTGGCCTGCAGACTCCACTCAGGTACCCCTTTACAGGACAGTACCAAGACCAAGGCAAAACTTCTGCTTTCCTCTGGTTGCTGGGGACACCCCTCCAGCCTCTCACCCTCGGTGCAGGATGGACATTGGGTGGACACTAGAATGGACTTCGACTGCCCACTGCTGGTGTGCGCAGCACAGCCCTGCCAGCAGCAAAACATCTGCTTTGGCAAATGCTTTATGTTTTGATTCTGCTTTAACTTTAGCTAAATGAACCTCCATGATTTCTGTTCAACAGCTGCTCCCTGAAACACACATCTCTGCCCATTACTCAGACACAGTAGCAGCAGCCATAGCACCCGGGTCAGGCAGAGCCATGTATGCTCCCCCTCATACAATACCAGGGACCTGCAGCCCCTGGAAAGTTGTCCCAGAGCAAACTTTTGGGGAGTTCAAGGTAAAGCTCCCCCACTTGCTATACTGGACTGAGCCAAAGGAGCTTGTCGTGTTTGTCAACTCTGCAATTTTCTTGTGCACTAGGGACAATTTGCTGTCTCATTTGTGTTGGGGGAGACTCCTGAGTCCTATACTGAGTTCAGAACTGTAGAGTAACTGAGGCTGGAAGGGAGTCAAGGCCCATTTGCTCTGACACTCACACAAAGCAAGGACACCTTTGACACCTTTTAACTTTTCTATGGATCAGGTGGCATTTGGTCCACCAAAAGGAAAACTCCACCAGGCACGTTTTGGAGGACCTACAAGTAGTTTAACTTTGACCAAGAAAGCTTCCTCCCTGCATGTACCAGCAAAACAGCTGTACCAGCACCACACCCAGCCTCATCCAATTAGCCATGCCATCACCCTGGATAATTAGCCTGCTCAGAGTTTTGCAAGACCACAGCAATGCTGCTCATTCTTTCAGTGTCAGTTCAGATAACACAGAACTGCTCCACCTTACACTTTTTCACAGTGATGATCACTAAGGGCAGGGAAAGGAGCTGAGCTTCTCTGTCACCCCCACCTGCATTCCCAAAGCTCACAGCTGCTAATGCAGGGAGTGAAAAATTTAATGAGAAAAATTCCAGTAACTCCTAAGGAAGAGGAATGCATGTCACAGGGACTACCACCACTGCCAGCAGGACAGCAAGAAGGCAACAGTCAGGTTGCAGCCTGCCATGGGGTAGACACTCACCACTGAATGTTACTTTAGTTGAAGTTGTTTTTCATCACATGCTTGTGATTTGAAGGCTCACTGTTCTACACACACACCTTGGCCTTCTCTCTTGGACCTGCATCCCTCCAGGACCTATGGTGCTCATTTCTCATATGCCCAACACAGTGCCCATACAAAACCACTGAGTCACTCCTACTGGGGACAAGAGACAAGGAATTTCCATCCTCTTCAAGTAACTAACTTTGGCTGGACTTACTCAGCCTTCTGTTATTGCTGTGGCATTCAGCTGCAATTAAACCCAGAGAGCTGAACATTGGTCACTGGACAAACAGTCCAGTTTTGTGTGACTAACTTTGTTTGCCAGCAGCTTCTGTGCAAGACTTTGCACAGGCCGGACTGTGTCAAGAAATACCAAAAGAGAGTCTCACATCTAGCACTCATTATCTTCGGGGGCACCAGCTGGTCTGCTGAAGCAGGCAATGCTCAAGCAAAGGGAGAACAGCCTCTCCCTCCCAGGAAGATGGTGATTAACGAACTGCAGTTTCTGTGGCAAAATCTGGGCACGGCCAGTCCCCAAAGCCATGAGGTTTTCCTTCTTTGTACTGTTTTGTATCAATTTACAGCTAAAATACGATCAGCTGCGCCTAGCTAGAGCACGACCTTACATGAGCTGAACTGCCCGCAAGTGATGACGAGCAGAAAGGGCAGAGAAGGAAGTCACCTGAAGAAAAGCACATTTTGCAGGAGTCTGAATGAGACTTCAGAGAGGCTCACCTGTGCGCAAGAGCCTTTCCTCAGACGCCATAGGCTCAAGCCTGGGGTTTTACTTTGAAGTGTCTGCTCTGACTCTTACCCACGGGCTTGCTGGGGTTTCCTGTTAGCTCTGCTTAGAAACTCACGACAGTCACCCCGGCTAGGTGAACTCAAGGCGGCAAGGGCTGCTCGGGGTCTATCATGGACTAGCCACAGAAACGGCTCTAACCCTTGGCGGGGGGAACCTAAAAAGTACAGCATGTGACTAAATCACCTTCAGAAAAGAAATACACCGTGACGAGGAAAAGTAGATAAGGAGTAGGATAAGCAGAGCCAGGAGGCGCAGTCTGCCTGCCCGCGGCCAGGGCTCGCCCAGCCCAGGGTAACTGCCCACAAGCAGCGACAACCGATGGCGCAGGGCTGCCCGCCGCAGGGAGCCCCGCGGCCAGAACGCTCCGTGCCCGCAGCACTCTTTCTGTGACTCTGACGCTACCCGTGGCTCCGCCGCCTGCTCTGCCCACGCAGCGCAGCAGAGGGGTAGGTGCTCCTGACAGACAGGGGTGGGGGGACACGGGGACACGCGCACACACAAGTTTTGGGGTCACTCTGTCACGGCCACGCCGTCCCCTCGCCGCAGACGCTACCAGGACATCGCCACGTCCACCACCGCCGAGGACTTCAAGCCCTTCTGGGCCCCTGATGGCCGGAGCCTCCTGCCCCGGCACGTCCACCAGCCGGGGAGCGGTTACCTCCAAGAGTCCCCCCTCACCTGCCTCTGGACCCGGGGGGGGAGTCCCCAGCACATGGGGCTGCTCCAGGGACCCCCCAAAGCACCCAGGGGGCACGGCCCCCAGAGCTGCTGCACCGACCTTGCCCAGCCAGGTAAGGGTTTGGGGGTAGCAGGGGTCCTGGGGCCAGCTCCAGAAGGGTTTGGGGGTGCTGGGGCCAGCTCCAGGAGTGTCTGGGGATGCTGGGGGTCCCAGGGCCATATCCATCTCCAGGAGGGTTTGAGGTATGGGTGGTCTCAGGGCCAACTCTGACCCTAGGAGACTTCTGGAGGTCCCCTGTCCTGGGTCACCCATCCCTGTCCACCCCCAAAAGCAGGGGGACAGGCAGGGGGACAGACAGCACCATGCCACCAGAGGTAACACCATGGCTGGGCTGGGGACAGGGCTGGGGACAGCAAGGCCCCCTCCCTGCCCCACCTGCACCCCTCAGGAGTCCTGCAGAAGACAACCATCGGTGCCAAGGAGCCATCAGGCTTCACCAGGAACACCCCGCGGAGCAGACGTGTCCTGCCAGCCCTGCCAGGCCAGCCCGTGAGCTCCCACCCCACCCAGTTGTGTCCCCCCCC
>JANHFX010014542.1:0-102989 GCA_027560015.1 Chloroceryle amazona
TATTATTTATTAGTTTAGTGCTGCTCCTGTCTCAGATGATGCCTGGAATTCAGCTTGCTCAGCTTTGGCTCAGGGCATTTCCATTGCTATACAGAGAATAGGTATCCTTTTTCACAGGGGACTGGATCATCTAAAGTCATCCCTTGGTGTTCATCATTACTACTGATGACTGCAGGAAACGTCATGTTATTCCCAATGTCCTCAGTGTTAAATAACTACCAAATTTTGAGAGAGAATTAAATTAAAAATCCAGGCAAAAGGCTTTACTAAACAAGGGGGATGATGTGATGAGAAGTCACTGCTGACTTTACCAAGGGCGAACTGCACAGTGACATTGCTATCCTCAGAGCAGTCACTTTCTCTTCCTTGGACTAGGGACTGATGTGGATTGCACCAGTTCACAGACACATGCACCACAAGGCATTCAAAATCCTCCAGTTCTGTACCAAATGTAATGACACTCTGCTACTGTGCCACAGTGATGAATTTTTAGAAGTAGCTTATTTTCTGTAGCAATTTTATTTCAGCTTTGTCTAATGCATGGTGTATTGTAGCACTTAACAGATAACTGTTCTGAGGTCTTCCTGCATTTCTCACCCTGCTTCCTTCCCTTCTTGTAACATTGTGTAATTTCAGCTTTGGTAAGTGCCCCAGTGACTGCAGGCTCCTATAGCTTCAGCCTTTTCTTTGGCAGCAATTATACAAATATTTAAATAAAAGAAAGGGCTCTATCATGAGAATATTTCTAAAACACATTCACTTTTCTTGATTTCCTTGACATGAGACAACTTAATACTAGAGCAGAACAGTGGTAGGATGCATATATATATATTTACAGAATTTGTTTTCTAATTAAATTCTAATGCTTTTATCTGAGACTAAGCATGTTCTAGCTACACAATACACCACTGGAACCACATAGGAAGTTGACCTGATGCTCTGCAAGACCTGGACCTTTAAAAGGAGCAGGGAATGGGTCTTAACCACCCTTTAACAGGTGTGCTTGGAATTGTTTCATAATAGGGGTGGGAATAATGCCACTTAGTTTTAGAATCTTTCTCTTGGAGAGGCTGTAAGGATATAGAGTTAAGTTTGGTGGAAGTGAAGCTGTAACATGCATGATGGTTGACAGCTAAGCTGGTAAGTGCAAATTATTAGAGATGCAGTGTTAAGCCTGGTGTATTGATTGGAGTAAAGCTTTAAAAGTAATGTTTAGTATTATGAGGTTTTGAGACTAAGGGCAGGAAAAGTTAACTGAGTAAGCAGTATATGCTAATATGGGGCTGGATGGGTCCTCACAAAGGAATTATTCCCTGACTGATAAGGATGTGTTGGTTTAGTTCACATTTCCCCTCTAAAAGATCATTTGAAGAAAAGAGGAGGGAGTTCTTTATTCAGCTGTACATGATAAAATTTTTGGTTTGTTGTTTTCTGTTGTTGTGGGGTCTTTTCCTTGCTGTTGTTTTTGTTGTGGTCTTTTGGTTTGGTTTGGTTTTGGTTGTTGCTTAGGCTGTATCTAGCTAGGTATTTTCTAAGGGTTACCTTAAGCCAAGGAAATTGAGGTTGTGTAATTACAACCCTTATACTCTGCACAAGTAAAATGTGGATAATGATATGCTTGGGTTTTTGGTTTTTGGTTTTTTTTAAAACTTCAATATTGTGCAGGTACTAGTGTTACTGAAAAATAATAGTGTAAGCTGGAACTCCTGGTATAGTGGTTTTAGATCCTTTTAACTCCATGCAGTTCAAATGAAGTTGGTAGAGAGCTGAGTCCTAATTTCACAGATGGAGAGACTTAGATGTAGAGGGATACAAGCAAGCACTTTTAATTTAGACCAGTGGGAGTTGCATGCATGCCTAAGTGACTTTATTTTGATGGTTGAAACCTACCAATAATACTAAAGAGTCAGGTGTTGAATCGTTTGTTTGGAATAAACTTACCATGGTGTTACTAGGTTAAGTCCCTTAATCAGGGCCACAGCAGATTTATGTTGACAAAAGTGAGAATAAAGAAATGTCTGTGACACTAATTAATAATTTATGTTGCTTACAAACTAACAGTATTCTATATTGAATTCCTGACAAAAAGCATAAGAATATTATCTCTTTCAAGAACGTTTCAATACACATGAGCATATGTTCTATAGCATAATATTCTGAGTCAGTTTTCATTTCCCAGTTCAGAGCTGTTTCACTCTAGTGCCTCAATACTCAAACCAAGATTTCCTTCTTCAAATTTATTCTCTGCTTTCCCTAGAGGACAGGACTGAATTAGTGACAGAATTGTCCTATTTCCTCGTGTCCTCTGGGGACTGAACTATCAACAACTCACTGTTTTGAGAAATCTTTACAGCTGTGAGTCAGAGATGACCTTTTCTGAGACAGACTGAAGGCTTCAGCAGGGGCGTGAAGTTGACCTTGAACTGTGAACTAAACTTTTTCACTTTGATCTCTTGTGACACTTATCACTAGGATGTGACTCTTTTTGTGACATGCTGTGACAACAGGGTGTCATAAAACTTTAAAGCAAATATGATACATACGCTTTATAAGTCTGGGTTTCAATCTGTAATAAACCTCCTGTGAAGGATATGTACAGACAGTGAATTGTTTCCTGTCCCTTCTGAGACAAAATCTTGAGCTTTCCAGGCAAACTTGATGTCTTTGAGCAAAAATATGATAATAACAATATAAACAAGCAGAGCACATCCTTATAAGCTGTTGTGTTTGATCTTTCTTGCTCTGTGTGTGAAGAGATGCACTTGGCACACAGTGGGGGTGGCTGCCATGAATACGCTTTTTAAAGTTTCCTTATTTTTAGGACTGACTCCAGCTCATGATCCATATGGAAGGTTCATCATATGATTGTAAAATCTGTCAGTAATGTAGGCTGCAAGATGAACTGATGGAACGGTAGGACTACTTCACAGTCTTTCACCACTAACAGAGCAAAGAAAATCTCATGTGTATGTGATGTTAAAAAAGTAGAGGTCTGCTTTCTTTATATTGCTTCGTATGATAGACAGTCTTAGTCATATAAGAAGGGCCTTCTCATATGCTTTTCTCATGTGGTCTTTGAGCACATACTGTGACTGCCATAAATGTTGGAATTTCATAAGCAGAGGAATAATTCAAATAGGATTATTGTAGTTTTCCTGATAGTTCAAAGGTAGAAATTATGCACCTATTTTTTCTATTTCCTCAAGGAAAAAAATAAATATTTATCCTCAGAGTATTTCTTTCAGAAGCTGCAGAAGTTAAATATACCACGGGCTATACTGAAGAAGCCATTTTGGAGTCTGCAGTACACTGCTGTTTCTGTGAAGTTCAGGAGCTAAACAGTGTACCCCTGAGGAGCCATTAAATAATGCTTCTCTAATCATTGTTATGATTATTGAGTAGAACGGCTGTAATGCATTTTTTTTTTATTGTCCCATTTGTGAATAACTCTTCAAATTATATAGTTACATTATTCTACACATATAAACCCTGAGCTGTGGTTTCCATGTGTAGAACACAAAGGTATTGTGCAATGGATAGCAACACAAAAGATTACTCAGTTGGAACACTGTGTCCCAATTGACCATCTCCTTTCAACAAAGGCTTGAATCAATTAGAAATAGTCCGGATGAAAGAAGCAAGAATGGCCCAAAGTGGTTTGTAGTTGTTGTTTAAATAAATAAATAAAAATCTCATGCTGTAGGAGGACAGGTCGAACAAATTTGTGATATTTTTAACCTATAGAACAGAAAATACATCCATTTTAAAATATATGAAATGCTGTTGCAAAGAAAAAAGGAAGGATCTAGTTCTCCATCCCTGATGGGTATGACAAGAAGAAATAGGCTTACATTCCAGCATGAAGAATTCAGATTAGACAGTAGAATGTTTTCAGTCAGGGAAAAAAGTCACTGCTTGGAAAGGCTGTGAATTTGCCATCACTTGAAAGAGAGAGGCATCTGCTGGGAATGAAGCAATTCATTTTACATTGGAACAAATTGATAATCTCAGTGATCCCTTGAGACCCCTTTCAGACTGTGGAACACGGAACCATAAATCTATGACAACAGAAGTCTGGTGTACTTAGCAAGTGTAAACCCCACAAATATAATTTTATATGTACTTGTGTTTGAACTGTGACCTATATTGCACAGAAATACCTGAGCTTTGCCCTACTTCACATGAGACATCTTTCATAACCAAAACCTATAATAAATAGGAATTCCTTCTCCAGCCCCCAACTTAACTAAACAAAACCAACTTTTTTGTAATTTCCCAGTACCCAAGTTGTCATTTAATGTATACAAATGAGTAAACCATAGACCTTCATCTGAAATACAGTTTCTTATCTGTGGAAACTATACTTTAAGCCTAATCCTTAAAACTATATTCTTTTCCTTGGGATCAAGCAAAGCTAGTCTTTTGCTGGAATTTACTACTGTTGAAACTTAAGGATTTATTCTTTTAATTGTTCTACCCAGTTACTTTCTTCAAGAATTTCAATATACCAACTCGAATACAATGCCAAAAATTAACTCCCTGAAGTACTTAGAGTAACCAAAAGTTGAATTTATGCATTTATATCCACAAATGTTAAATGGTAACATTGTATCCTAACTATCAGAAGCACTTGCAAGAATTTAGTTAGATAATACTAGGCATTGCACTATAAAAGTAATTTTTCTAAGAATTTTTAAAATGTTGGTAGAAGATGAGCTATTTATTCAATCATGGAAGAAGATATTTCCAATATTGCTTGTCTAGAACACTACCTTATTGATTAAATCTAGAGATGAAAAAGAATACAGACATTGGAAAGAATAAACTCCACGTTTTCAGAGCTCTTTATGAAAAAAAAAATACAAAATAGCCTCTAGCCATGGCACTTCTTAAGAAAAGGTCATAATATTCACCTTGATATATCTGTCCTTTTCTGTCTTGAGGCTGTCATTAATGATTATCAAAAGGTGGAAGAGACTGATTAGTAAATACTGTTTGCCAATAGTAAAGTTCTAGCCTCATGGGAAAAAAACTCACTAGTGTGGTAAAGTATGAGAAGTGTTTTGTAAAGATGCTTCTATATTATAATTGGTAGTTTTCACATTTGATTTAACACAGGGTAATATAAACAAACCAAGTTTTATCTGGTTTTTAAAGTTTGCTGGAAAAGCAGACAGGGGAAAAAAACAAGGAATTGGAAAGCAAGTTATCATCACCTTGTGAATCAATGGTAAGAGAAAGCTGAACAAAGACTTCTTTTTTACTTCTAAGTATGGAATGACAATATAATTTTTATACAAGATTTCACTAGTGTTGATTTCAATAGTGTTGATTAGCATAGGACTTTATTTGTTTAATATTGTATTTATTAACAACTAGTTTATTGAAGCATTTACATAAAAACTTTATTTGCTAGTGAGACAGAATTTCTAGTCAAAAGGATATGAGATGCATGGTGTTAAACCAAATTTGTGTGAAATCTACTCATTGGAGATTTGCTGTTTCTGCTTGTTGGACAATTTCTTCATTCTCCAGAGAAATTGGTCATCCAAACTGACATAACAATTTTCTAACTGGCTAACTGAGGACACCTTGCATTTCTGAGGCCTGTGTGACATTTTGATATTCATTAGCTTAAAATGTCATCTGGAAAGAAATTGCCTAAAATTTGGCACTTAGAAACATTTGAGGATTATTGCCTGCGAATACTTCTTGATTAGTTTTTATGTCTTTTTCACTCTTGTTTAATATCTAATTACAGCATTATGAAGAATTTTTCTATAAAAGTGTGTGGCAAGTGAAAAATGAGGATCAGCGCAGTTCTTCCATGTGTTAGTCTAAGAGGAGTTTTGGAACAGGGCAAAATAGTACCACTCACTTATGAGTTATCTTCATATTCCTCAGGACTTCTGAGTACACTTTTCCCGTGTCTGTTAAGAGTGGGGCTAAAAAGCATCTCCTCCCTCCTCCTGTATTAAGGGTCATAACATGGACCAGTGCATGTTTGCTTGCTTGTTTTTAAATCTTGGATATGTGATTTGACTGCCGTATGATTAAATAGACTTTTTTTTTCTTTATTGCATTTTTTATTTGCCATGTTTAATAGAGAAATGTGCTCACAGCATTTTGGCATAGGATGAGTGATGTGATGAGGAGGATAGCTGTTTTCTTAAGAGTGGATAACAAATGAGATTTTGTCTATCAAACCACAGGGTTATACCCTGAAATATTGTTGGATGGAGCTCGATTGAGACTTTCTTGAAAGGAAGTTCAGATTCCAAATCTTCTGAAAGTTGGGTGGATGCTTTAATAACTTGCACAATGCGTGCATATATGTGTGTTGGAGAGGCTTTCGAGGCAAATACAGTCAGTTGTTCACTCTTAAAAGCACTTGAGGTGATAAAAACCTGCAAGACAGCTTACTGATGTGAACTATTTCCCTGCATGTTATTAATGCTCAGAAGCAGAGATATAGGCTAGTTGGCTGATTGTCTCACTAATTTAGATACAGGATTTGTTTAGGCAGCTGAGAAAACAAACTTAATGCTCATGATTTGTTGGCCTAGCTCCATGCAAGAAAATAAGATGACTCTGAAGAAAAAAAAATAAAAATTTAAAGATCATTAATGATCTTGCAGTAGTATTTAAACCATGCTTTCTGGATTTGTTTCTTGATTTTTGATTTTTCTGTTTTGTTTTGTTTTTATTTTTTCCCACAATATAGTGTTATGATAGATTATCACAGTAGTTCAGTATAACCCTAAAGCCAAAATATTATTTATTTTGTCTGAAATTCTACAGATGACTGTGTTCGGTTTATTAGCACAATATTCCTTTAAGAAATCCATAGTAAAACCAGAAGCCTGAAATAATTTTGCAATTACTATTTAAAGCTTTAGGGATAACCTATATGTTAAGCTCAAAGGAAAAAAATAGTCTTCAATGCTGTGGGTTGGTATACTGGCTCTGTTTGGAGAGGCTGCTTTTATGTCTTTGCAGGACCTTCAGGTTATTTTAAATTGTAAAGGTATGAAAAAGTCAGTCAGTATGAGGAAATGCAGTTCTTAGAAATGAACCATAATCTGCCCATACCTCAGGCTTTTTACATCTTCTCCTTTATCAGATTCTCAGGGGAAATGGTAATTAAATCATAGAGAATATCTATATGACTATAAAAAATCTTAAAATAATCAGCAACAGAAAGAAAATACCTTAATTAATGTTGTTCCTGTAAACCTAACTAGATCCTATTGTTTTGTAGGTATAACTTATAGCTGATAACATTATACTTATAAAATGTTTGCCAGAAGACCTCCTTGTAATTACTTTCAAAAGATACATGATGTTCACTTGAAGAATAACCATTCTCCTTTGTATCTTCAACAAATGTGTTAAATTCTTGCCTTTTTGCTGCATAGTGCATAAATCTTGCATCTTCATAGGCGTTTCAACAGCCCACATGATTAACATCAGGGATATCAATGAATGTGTCTTCCGTATGATCCCAAATTCTTCTTCATGGAAGATTTCAGTCACACAGATGTCAGAAGAGATCAGTACTTTTGTTCATCACTTGAAAAGTCTATTTTCCCCAAATACGTTGCTGACTTCCAGTACTACAATTCTCTAAAGAACAATCTCATTTTCTTTCAACTTAAGTTGTAAATTTTCAGTGCTTCTGCAGATCAAACATCAAAAGTTATCTGAAGCTGTGACTAATACAGATAGCTGTGTGTGGTTTAGTTTAAATTATCTGGCCATGATCTTGCAGAGTAGGGATAGGGTTTAGCAGTGTGCAGCTGCTTCAGGTCATAGGTCTGTGCAGGTTCTACAATAAATGAGACAATATTCCAGACAGAAAACTTCATACTTCACACCTTCTATTAATCCTCGGGGCACTGTTTATATCTTTTACTGAAACAGCCCTGGAGTGGATGTGTTTGGGTATGGAATAAACAATTACATGTGATTTTTCTCATTCTCACCTCTACATTACTTTGTGATAACAAAAGTTAAACAAAACAGTGATATTTCTTGGAAGTTCTTAGTTTTACTTCCTCTTAGAAATACACTTTTACATTATGCAAGCAAGTCTACTGAGAATGATAGTTGTGAATAAGGTCTAGATTTTAGACCTCATTTTAATTTTAAGATTGAAGGCAACATTTCTTTAACACTTCAGCAAAATGTATGTTCTGAAATGCATGTACTATGAATTTGTTTACTAGTAGGTTTACTGTACCTGCATATCTCTTCTTGCTTATAAAAACCTCTCCTAAGATAAGATGCTTATATTAAAACTTTCACATTGCTTCAAAGAAAGTTGAAATATTGGAAGGGTAAATATTGTCATCAGTGATGGACTAATCCAATGAAGTGATTCATTATTTCACTTCAGTACTTAGGAACTTTGAGAGAGTGACATGCTGAATGGCCCTGCTAACATATTAATAGGCTGACCTGTCTTCTAAGCTGGTGAAAGCTGTGTTTTCATCAAGTATGCAAAAATCACAGCTGTCTTTAGAAGTAAAGATGCTACAGAATGGATGATTTGGGGAAATAATGCCTTTATATGGAATAAAAAAGTTTCAAAGTTTGCCCATGAGTCAGCAGAGTTTTGTAATGAAATAGCATAGCTTTCATAATGAAGTGATCCTGCATCTTAAACATTAACTCCTTGGGATATGTAAACTCTTAAAGGGCAAAGTGTAAGGATAGAATTTTCACAGGGGAATTGCATGCTCAATTTCTATTAACTAATCCTTTAGGCAGTATTGAAAATCTCAGCCTTACACTGAACACGCCACTGAGGAATAAGTTAGTTAACATAATGTTTTGTGAGGCGAAGGGGAGGGAGGACACTCAATTTGGTTTTGCAAAGACTGTATTGGAAAAGATCTACATAAAAATTATACCATGTTAATTGGAGATTTTATCTTCCTGTTTTCTCTCCTTTTATGTCATTCTTTGTCTTAAGTTTTGACTTTTTCACATCATGTTGTACAACAGTGAGGAGAGAAGGGTATCCTCCTTCCTTTGTTCTCATGATTGGTAGCTGACTTCATCGTGAGTTGTCCCTCTGTCCTGGAAGATGGGAAGCAGAGACCCTTTCATTTTCTGGCTTCTTCTGCATACCCCTGTGGAAGAGCAGAAGTGCTAGTTACAGAATTAATGTGATTTTACAATTTAGATATGAGGAGCTAAGGGTAAGGATCCTGACAGTTAGGAGTAAATAAAGTCTATGCTGTTAAACTTGGTCATGATTGAGGCAGAATTATTTCACCTCTACCTTAGATGCAGGGGTTTTTAATCTTCAGACCAAGAATGAAGGCACCTAGGAAACTTTGTGCTCTCAGGAAACCAAGCATGGTCTAAAATTTTAACTTTGGTAGTGATGAAGTAACTAAATGCTGTGTAAGTATCTTTGAGGTTTTATCTTTTGAATTTTTAATAAAAGCCTTACCATGTAAGGGGAACATGAAGGGGTACCTTGAAGTTACCTTAGGACTCTCCTGGAATCCATATAGTAAATAGAGAAAAAAAATCCGTACAGTAACATGTGCTGAAAGGATAATATCTGTAGAGTAGGAGGCTGGATGCTTTCATCTCAGCATATTTAAAAATACATGGACATTTCTTGCAGTCTTCAGTGGAAAACACATGCCTAGTGTAAAGTAAATATTAAAAAAAAAAATAAAGAGGAGTTGTCATGCATGAATAGAGGTGGCAGAACAAAGAATACTGACATTGTGTTGATTGGTAGTGAAAAAAAGGCAAATATATACAAAGAGAAATGTGCAGAATAAACAACAAATAAGTATAGCCATGGTGTGAGATGAGAATATTTAACAATATCATTCTAATCTTAGCTGGAAACCTTTTCATAGACAAATACAATTGCACAAACATAAATGAATCACATGAAAATGACATCCAGGTCAATGAGGCAGCACAGCCATCAGCAGTTTAACCATGTGTAAGTCCCAAGATCTACTCTCATGCTGCCAACACAGCCACCTACTGACCTTGCCAAGCAGCCAGATGCTGAAGATGAGGACCTGCCACAGTTGGTATTTAACTCTTGAGAGGTCAGCAACGACATTCAGACTTTCTTTTAATAACTGAATTACATCTTGCTTCAATAATTGAATTTAAATTGTCACACTCTTCTTCAACAATTCTAGTAGTGAATTTTGACATGTGTTATGTAGTACATCCTGATCTAATAAGAATATTGCTTTTTCTATGGGAACATTAATGCTGACATAAATCCATCCCAGAGCCATCACATACTATTTTAATTAAGACTGCATTCAGTTTAGAAGAAAAAAGGCCAAAAGTTTGATTTATTGTTATAGTTACATTAAGAGAAAAATATTAATTAATCATAGATGTAATATCTAATTAAGCATTATGAAGTTATGGGACCTTAGAAACCTGATAGAAATCTCCCCATGTCATAACTTCCCAAATGTAGTTTCTCGATATAGTGTCAATAGTCAACTTTCGACTATTTTGGAAATACTCTCTTTGTAGTAAGTATAAGAATCTGTTTTTACCCAACCTATGTGATATTTTGTTTCAGTGTGCTAATGTGTTAGATGCCTTTTCATCAGATGCTTTCTAAGGCATAGAAAACACCTAGCCTTTATTGAATCAGATTTATTGAAAATAATGCTTAAAACCTTCAAACTCTTCTTAGGTGTTTGGAGAGAAGCTATTTTGAATTAAGACACACTGTAAGAATGTCCATCTACTTTAGCACCCCCTCAAGGTTTCCACTCTGGGTGGGTTTTACTTAGCTGTAATGCTCTGTATTGCCACACTTCAAGTTCACAGGAGCTGATTATACAATAAATTCTTATTTATAGGGAATGATGATAGGAATAGATCATATTTGTTGTTTGTAGAGGTTTTGGAATTTGGCATGTTGGGTACTCTACTGCAATAGGGAATTGTCTTAACCATCCTTGAAAACGAATGGGTATTTCACTCTAGTATGAATTTTATCAAATACAGTATGCATAAGCAACATTAGCCAAAGAAAGTTGACATTCAAAGGCATTCTGTTGATACAATTCAATGGCAAACTGTTCTAGAATATTAGCTCCTGTAAAATAAGAAATAGGATTAAGCATGGGAAATCAGGCAATATTCTGTTTCTAGCTTATTCAATAAATACTATTACAGTACAGTTTAAGGTTGGAGTGAGGAATGGGAACAGAATAAGGGAGAAAATTAATTGTTTGGTCTCTCAAGAGACTCGTTCTAGTCATAAAACTATTTATCTTTGTTAATTTATCTCTGCTATCCTTCACCGGTGTAAACTCACTAAGACTACAAAGCAGAATAGAGAATAGTATACTCTGTTACACTGTTTGGACAGTCAGTGAAAAAAAAAAAAACACCCCCTTTTTTTTTTTTTTTTTAATAAAACAGGAGTACATTTCTTTCAAAACCAGTAATTGAGTGGAAGATTTCAGTCCTCTCCATATGTCTAGCTTCCTGTCTACAGATACCTCAATTTCTTCTTCACATTCTCTCTACATCAGTTATGTATCTATCTGATAACTGCAGAATTTGTTGGCTGCCTTAGTGGAATGTTACAAGAGATGCAAATTGCTGGAAAATGGGAAGTAGTCACTGTTGCCTAAGACCTAAAAATGCACACCTGAAAACTAAGCTACTTTCATCAAGTCCCTGCCTGTAAATATGACTAAGGTTTTGTTTCCTTTTCAAAATGTGGTCATGTCAGCTACAGATAAGAGTATGCAGAACGAACCCCATGTTTCTGCCATCATAAATCATCTTCTGGTTGGTTGTTTTTGTTTTGGGTTGTTTGGGTGTGTGCGTGTGTGTGTGGTGGATAGGCTATTACATTAGTTTATGAGTACATGTATGAGAATAATTCATTTTTCAAATGAAGGGGTATTCATTAATTTATAATTGGGAAGCTACATATGACCTTTGTGGCAATGTTAGCATCTATTGCAGCTTTACAGTAGACTTATCAGCAGTCAGAAGTGAAAGGGAAGACTAAGACAATGTCAAAGGTAAATCCAAATGGGAATAATGACTTACATAATGAAATTTGATTTGCAGAATAGGATTTAAGAAGGAAAACTGAAAGGAATAACTGAACCACTAAGCATCATGTACACTGAAAAGCTGTAACCTTCACTATAGCTGAGATTTCTGTACAAGGGACTGTATTCAATCAGAGTTTTGCATGTGTGCATCACTTTCATGCATTGGAACACTAAAAATTGGGTAACTTCTCGGTGGCTTCATCCTCTAAAATAGTTGCTTTGTGCTGCCAGACTTGACTTTTTTTGACAAGTTAAAATCCTAAGGTAGTATGGAGACACTGTTGCAGCTCACTTTAAGTACAGCTTTAGCCGTATGGTGGAAGAGAAATTGTGGCCATGGTGCATCTAAAGCTAGGGGATCTCAGACAGAATGGGGTTTAGGCAGCAAAGAGTACATTAGTAGAAAGACCTGGTGTTCATTTCCAGCTTTAACACTGGTATGTGTGTCTGTTTGCATAGTTTGCATAACTCTCTTCTAAATACCCTTTTTTACTTCCCTATACCATTTCCTCAAGCAGCTTGATTTCAGTTTGATCCAGTAGCCCAGGGTCTGGGCTTTCTTATATTGATATCTGACATTAAGAAGCTTGTGTGTACACATTAAAATGTAATCTAAAGCTGAACATGGTGAAATATGTTTTCTGAAATGCACTGAACATTCACTAATAGTTGCAAGAAGTTACTAGGAATAGGAAGTATTTACCCTAGGAGAGATACCGAATTCTCTTCTCAATTTATAGAATTTAAATTTTTCAAAATGCTGCTCTCTCAAGTGTATTATACAGTGCCTGATTTTTAATATTTTTATTTCAGATTGAATGTAAGGGTAGATGTGAACTTCAACCAGAGTTTAATTGTGCCATATTGTCTTGTTCTGTTAAAAGTTATGCCTTTGAAATGTCACTACCTTTAAATTGAAAAACTTCATGAAATTTCCATGTAACTGGTGTAAATCAACAGGCTCCCACCATGACTTTGATGCTGGTATGTTACTTTATTGTAGCTCAGATTTGGGTTCTCTTAAGGCATCAGCTAATTTACTTTGATGTTCTAGAGTGGTAGGATTTTTTCCCCACCCTTTACAAGTAAGTCCTCATCAGCTGATTGACCAGAGTGTCAACCTGGCACTTGCAGAAGGGTGGCATTTTTTTTTTTTGTAAATCTTTTTCACTTATTAAAAACTGATGTATATACAGTACAAGAGAGACATAGCAAGAAAACACTTGCAGAGAAAGAAAACCAAACAAGCCCTAGGCTTTTTCCTCTACTTTTTCCAACAGTTCTAAAGAATCATGGGATGGCTGTTTCATAGTAATACACATGTAGCACACTGTAATGACTAGGCATGCAGTGTTCCAATCTTATACTTAATTAAAAAAAAAAAGTGTAATGCCCTTTTTTAATAACACAACCCCCTTCTTTCATTCCTGCTCTGTTGTTGCAGAGTCAATGTAAACTTTTGCAGAAAACTTTTTAGCTTCACAGCATAGAGAACATCCATTTTGCTGTGAAATCTTGCTAGCCTGACTCTTCATGGCTTGTGGGGAAACAGCTGGAGAGCCAGCAAGGTCAAACTGGATGTGATCCTGATGGATCTTTAAACTACTGCCCTTATTGCCTGACCATGGGTCATCCATGGCCAGCATGCCTGAGGTCAGAGACACATGTGTTAACAGAGGCAGTGACTAACTTGCACATTGTGTTTCTGGTTATCTGAGTGTGACTTGCTTTCAATCTGTCAATGATTTCTCTTACAAATAGGTGTTCTGAAGACACCAGTAACATGGTGGTATAGAGCTCTAAGGATCCATAAGCTTCAGAAAACAGGAGCTTACAGTCACAGTGCAGAACAAATAGATCTCAACTCCTGTAAACACTTATTGCTGAATATTTTGGTTTGGGTTAATGCATATGCACATATTGGGAATTTGGAAAAAGATATCTGCGACCAATTAAAAGGATAACTTGTAGAAGTTGATAAGCTTTTTTTGAAAACAACAAACAAACAAAATGAACAACTGGATAGTTAGAAAAATCCTTTGTTTGCTTTATGGACAGTTAGTGTAATTTTACTAGTAATAAGCCAAAATAGTTGAAGTGAAACCAAAAAGAGGTTTTAGTACTGTATAACTTGTTTAAATCAAATTCAGTGGCACCTTTGAGGCAGTAACAGATGTCTGTATAGACTGGCAGCTGAAACTCCTATTCTGATAACATTCAAAGCATTCAATATTCACTTCATTGAACCTGATACTGCATTTGCTGTCTGCTAAGATTAATTTCTCTTAATTCCAGTGAAAGTTTTACATTTTACTACAGAAGGCCCCAGTTTCACCTCAGGCCTCCAGCTGTTATTTTGCATGCTGAAAATGTAAGAACTGGATCTTAAAAAGGCCAGACATTTTTTTTTTCTTTTAAGATTTTGCTGTCTTCTTTCAAGCAATTCCATTCCTTTAATTTACTATCTCATTAATAAGAAGTCCAAACTATTCAAGCAAATATTTTTATAATGAATGCTTGAATTGTACAGTGCCAGCTTTTGTACTAAATTATTCAGATAAAAATAGACATGGACAGTTTGAAAACAAACTGACTCAGTGAACTAGACTGAATAAAGAATTCATGAAAAAAGTGCAAATATTTGTAGGTAAATTTAACTGTGAGGATAAAGTGAAAGGGGAAGGGGTAATTTTATTTAAAGAAAAAGACAAATTAAAGTAAACATTCTTCCTCGTGTTTACTTCACTGGTAGATATAGTGTTGCTGCTCATGATGGGATTTTGCAAAGGATTTATTCCATATTCCTGGTGTCTTTATGGTCATTCAATATGTGGTCAAAAATACCCAAGGAAGCTTTTACATATAGGCCGTTTTTAACTTGGGTTATTTTATTGTTTAACTACACTCTAAGAAAAGGCAAACAGGGTGTCACAAGGAAGGATGTTCCTGCGTCATCTCATTCACACATGGTTGCTTTCTCCTCTTGTGCACATATAAATGTGCAGTGCTGTTTAGGTGACCTCACTTTTAATCGTGATTTAGTCCAACTACTACCCAAATGCTGCCTGGGCATCAGGTGGGTCTGTAAGTCAAATGTGCCTTTCACCTGTGCAAAGGACACCAACAAATGGGATATTCAGGCTCTGTACTCTGTGTTCATATTGCCACACTTGCTTCCTATCAAGTCAAGTATTGTAGAAACACCACACAAAGTCAGCATCCCCCAAGAGGTGTCTACAGCTGACAACATTTCGTGTCCACAGATGATCTCATGCTGTGGTTAGACTGACACATGGGGGCTGCCACAGCTCCCTGGGGACTGCAAACAGTCTCTGTGACAGCTGGGCTCTAGATGCAAAGTCTGCTCCTGTGATCCCGGAGACCATGGTCAAGGTAAACCCCTTTAATAAGGGGGCTCAGATGTAAGTAGAGGTGTGTACAGGGAGGAAGGGAAGGCATCTTCCCATGGATATTTATGTTTGATTAACTGGATGGGACCCAGTAGTTCTTGTAGAAGTAGTTGAGTTATATTATCCATTTTTTGAGTCCTGAATGAGAGACAATCAATTCAGTGAGCTGAGCCATAATTCAGTAAATTCCAGAGTGCTGAAAGGAGGATGACTTTTACCTTGTTGTCACATCATATAAATGCTTATGAGGCAGAAATGTGGATAGGCTGTAGACTTTCATTTAGATGCTGCTACAATTTCTGAGCATGTACAGTGGTGCCTTGTGGTGGTTATGAACCGGGATTCTGTACAAACACAGGACAAACATCTGCAACTCCAAGGAGCTTCTTAAGTTATCACACATCTCTGTCCATGGTACAGCATATGTGACAACTTAAAAATTACTTTCATCACAGTCCTTCAGGAGATTTGCAGTCTGCCATGTACCATTAACATGATACCAAAGTTTGTTCGGTTTTTGATATGTCAATATTATGTTTTGAGGATGGAGTGTGGTTTAAATAGCATAGCCTGCCTGCATTACCATAAGTACAGAAGAGTCTTGATTGATATTTGGATGTTAAATGTCATCTCCTTCTATTTCCTTATTTTTCTCACCTTTTAAAATCTGTTACCTTGATTTGTCGATAGAAAAGTAAGAGGACAATAATTTATCAGCCTCTTCAAGTCTGTATGCTCTTTATTGAAAACAATATATCCTTTTAGTGGAGAAAGAGATGGAGAACTTCAGTCCTTTTTAAGATGGCTTAGCATACTTAAGTGAGCTAGATCAAACCTCATGACCTTCAGGGACAGATATATTTAGTTTACTTTGAACTTGTGTGGTTTTATTTAGAGGGTTTCATTTGAATATATGGGTTACATGACATGTCTTGCTCCTTGCCCAAGCCTCTTAGGAGACTCTGAGTAAGCCAAATGTCTAGGACTAGTGGTCCTAGACAATGTATTCTGAAGTTTAGATGCAGAAATAATAAACAGCATATTGAAATGCAGACAGAAACAGCTCTGAGAAATGTCACCTACTGCTTTGAAATATTTCTAACTCCTGGCAAACCAGAGCTATTCTTCTATTATCTGCCACTTTACATGGTCTTGTGTAAGTAAGGTCTGTAATATTTTTGTTTCCCTAAGTAAGGTTCAGTAGTAAACTCTTAGTCCCTACCAGGTCGTCTCCATCCCTTTCTTTCCACTCTTTCTTGGAAAGGCCTATATGAGGTCTGGTATGGGAAGTATTGCCAGAAGTTAACCTCTTTCCAGCACAGCTTTGAAGAACATAAAACATGCAAAGCTCCCCTTGGTGTGAATGCCTAATAGATAAGAGAAATATGCAGGTAGTTATAAATAAATATCAAAAACAACAACAAGAACAAAAAAAAATAATCAGGGAAATTGAAAAGAAAGAGTCCATAATATAGATGTTTTGCAAAATTAAAAGTATGCTAGTATATTTCAATGACCTTCTGACAGTAAAATGCAATGAGTTTTCTTTCCTTCAATGTGTTCAACTTGTTCAGTGTGGTACTAAGTAGAAAATACATGTGCAATCCATAGCACAGCAGAAAATACCTGGGATCTAAGCAGCCCTGTAAGAAACACATACCAAATACTTGTGGTGTTCAAAGAGATGTTCCGCAAAAGAGGCTTTAAAATGCATTTGGAATGAATGTCCATTGGACACAGTATTTCCGTAAAAGCTGTGCTAGTATGAATGAACTAGCTAGAAATCAGATACAAAAGTCTTTGGGTTTTTTTTTATTTTTGATCTCAAAACCAGAAGCAAGTAGGAAAATATAAGATAGTGTTACTCTCAGGTATGTGTAGTATGGATTTCCCTCAGGACATGAAGAACTTCTTTCAGATATGAGAAGATTTATAAAATTTTATTAACTACTTTGTTCATGTTTAACAGTGTATGCTTTGGCAGGTGCTTGTATATTCAGTGAGGAAGTGTGATCTTTAATTCACTTTCTAGACCTTTTGCCTAGGTATGACAAGTATTTCCATTTTCATCTGACTGAAGTAATGCAGCTAAATAAATAGCTAAATTCAGATACGTTTTCCAATTTTGTTCAAGCCGTGAAACACAAGACAGGAAAAATTGAAAAGAATTGGATGAAATGGTAGGTATTTGAGGGCCTAATGATATATCAGGCCTGTTTAGACATGGCATATTCCTAGGGATTCTCGGACATCATCTTTCTAGCATGTGAAAATAACAATAGTCTCCTGTAAAGAATCATTGGGTACTGGTTCTTGCTGTAAAAGCTTGACTCAAAATAATCTTATAAAGTTAAAGCTGTAAAATATTTACAATCTATCCTTACGAGATTACTGTATGTATTATATTCTTGAAATTATAGCATTTAAAGGTACAATACTTATGATTCTAATTTGTCAATTACACTTTTACACTTCAAAACTATATTCATTGAAAGGATGTAGACAATGTACTAATCATTATACATTTTTTTTCTGAGAAAACTAAAAGAAACTTGGCATTCTTTGTTCTCTTTATACATTAAAAAGAAAGTGGTTCTTTAGATGAAACAATGCACCCTTCATGACTGTTGTATCTGGCCTCTTTGTTAGGGAATGCAAGGGATTAAATTTTAGCTCCCGCTGCATGCCATACAGGAATAAGATCTATGAGCACTTGCTTCCAATCCATGTCTATTTTTCTCTTTCCTCTCATCTTGAAATATAAAACATAACTGTTAACATTTAGTGAACCTTTGCACAGAACAATTATGCCTTTTGGGAGATAGAAATTGATTTTCTTTATCTTCATGTGTGAACACTCCGAGTGTATCCCTTTTTCCTCTCCATGGGAGGCGTTCAGTGAAACCAGCAGTGCAGGATAAGAAGGTACTGCCTTTAGGTCATGAGAAGGAGTAAATTTATGTTCAGGCAGTTTTCCCTTATTTTGGAAGGAGAAAACCTGGATCAATCATGAAAAAAAGGCGTAAGTACTGGTCAGATGGGAAACAATATAGAAATACATCAACTGAAACTGGAAAAAAATGCTATAAAAGAGAGACGAAAGTTCAGATAAACATGAAGCTAACTTTTTTTTGCTAAACTGGATTATGGTGATAGTATGCACATTAATTTATGAGACTTCAGTCAGTGAATATAATTTTTTTTCCAAGGGGACAAAACCTTGGTAAAACATCTGCAATACTTCTGTCTTACTGTTCTGAATAGTTAAATGGGATTGTAATGGAGCGTGGACCTTTTCTTGGTCATCTTCCACAGGTTGGCTTTTTACTCATAGTATCTGCTAACTGACAAATATAGCACAGCATGGTATGAAATTCACAAGTAATGGGTACATTCAGGAAATACACTTATCCTGTGCCTAACTTTAGTTACCAGGTAGATGAAGGCATTTGGACTTCAGGTGATTTCCCACATGAATAAAATCCTCCTAGATTTGATAGAGGCAAGGATTTAAGTCACTGTTCTGCTACGTAATTTCTTATATGAAAGAGTGGGTTAACTCCTGGTTTCCTTGGTCACCTTTAGATGTGACACCAGGAAATTAGACAAGTCTAAAGCTTCTGCCAAATGGTCATGACAAAATGGTCAAGTGCATAGATCAGGACTACACAGCATAAAATACCAGAGAAGACTTGTGATCTCAGGTGATGTTTGTACTGCTCAGCATATAGTAAACAATGTAGTTAAATGCTTAAGATGGAAATAAATCACATTTGATGGGTATAAAATGTGATCATCATCAGTGCAGAAGGGACTCAGATGTTAAGAGAAGTGAGAATCATCTTTGTAACAGCTGCAATGAAAACGACTCGCCAGATAATAGAAATAACAGTTACAGTATAGCATACAGCAATAAGGGAATGAGTCACAAATCACTTCCATCAGAGGACAGAAACATAACTGACAGTTTTGTGGTGGAGAGAAATAAAATGACTGAGACTTCTGAAAAGTCAATCAAACTGAGTTGTGAAAAACAATTTGTTTGGAAGAGGCAAAAATTCTGGCAATCGTTGTACAGCTCCCAGTGCTGTCTCTGTCATTCTAAATTAATGGTCACACTGTGGCAAACCTCTCTGTATTAGCATTTTTTTCACACTGACCACAAAGGATGGGTGATTCTTCATTCATGCTGTCTAAGTCATGAGCAAGAGCACTGAAGTGTCATTGCAAAGTCTAAACTAATATCTCAAAGATAGGCAAGATGCATCTGACTGAACTTTGCTCAGCTTAGTGGAGCCTAGAAAACCAAATTCCTGTGTGAGCCCTGAATCCTTTTTCTATTTCCTTCACTGTAAGGACAAAGCTGGCTATCATGTAGTGAGCAACACCTGGCAGAAGCACAGATCCTGTGCCCTGTTTTGCAATACTAGGTGGTGCTGACAGGTATGAAGACCCCCACACATGACACAACTCAGCTTTAAACTTTGACTGTCAGGTTTCTTTAGATCAAAATGAAGTGAAGCCTACTTGGCTTCTCTTTCCATTGTATCAGATGTACTAAAATTCATCAGAATTGCTAGAGGAGAAGTAGTTCTTGTAGCAACCTTTTGACTTTCATCATACCTCTGACATTGAAATTCATGGTGCTTAAGAATTTAAGCTAGTTCAGGTTTAAACTTGAATTATTTAAGATGCTTAAAGAACTCAAAACACAGTGATTTCTTGGGGTGAGTTAGCACTCATCTCATGCATTGTCTCTTTAAAGTCTATACAGAGAGCTTGTCTTAACTTAGGGTGATCCTCAAAACTTCATTTTCTATCATATGCCTGAAAAATACCAGGCTGACTTCCAGATCAGCTGAAAGTTCTGCTTCCAGATAAAAGACCAAGACATTCCCATTAGCTTTCAGTTCCCCTATCTTTAGAGAGCTCTTGGCATCCAGGCCCTTTGTACTCTAATTTCTATCTGTGCTGCTTCCATGACACAGAAAGGGTCATGATGGCTGCAGGCCAGATCCTGAAAAAGAGCTTCACATTCCTAAAAAAAAAAAAAACAAAAACCAAGAAATATGGAGTACTCCATACTTGCAGCAAAAAGAAGTGGAATGTGGAAAGACTGCAGTATGGACCAAAGTGTAAATGAGGAAACGCTAGCTTACTTGGCTCTGGTAAACTATGATGGGCTTTAAATTTAATGGCCTGAAATCTGCCCATCATTTTCTTTAAGTTCAAAAAATTGTTGTGTAATTGCTTTCTTGTAAGACATACTCAAATTAGAAACAATTCTGCATCTTCTTGTACTTAAGCTTTTTGTACTTAAACCAAACTGCTGTTTTAAGTCTTCTGATTAAATAAATAATGCTTGCATTAGACATATTAGTAATATTGAAAAAGGGTGTAAAATGCAGTTTAAGAGTCTTTCAGCCATGACTAGACCTCAAACAGATTTCTTTGGAACACTTAATTCCTCTCAAAAGATACTTTATTATCTGTAATTCCATTAAACTCAGAAATTTTTTTGTTCTCGTGGAAGATGAGAGTAATGTAAGTTTTGTTATATGAAACCTAAGAAATTGGACAAATCCCTCCTGACAATTACTGTACAATTCTAGAACAACACTGTACAATTCTAGGACATCTATATTTCTTTCAGCAGCAATTCTTTATGCGAACATCCATGGTGTCTAAAGATGTCCCTTTTTTTTTTCACCTGTTTCTTTATTATAAAATATTATCTTCATACCAGGACTATGAGAGAAGAGAGGAAATAATTCAGGACTAAATGATGATAAATTTCTTTTTTTTACTTCTGTTGATATTTTCACAGAACAGTTTGGGTTGGAAGGGACCTGAAGTTTCATCTAGTTCTGACCCCCATGCCATATAGGCAGGGACAGCTTCCACTAGACCATGAGGTTCGCATGGGGTCACCTATCAAGCCTGGCAGGGTCCTGCTGGATGGCATCCCTTCCCTCCAGCTTGTCAGCTGCACCCCACAGCTTGGTGTCATCTGCGAACTTGCTGAGGATGTGCTCAATCCCACTGTCCATGTTGCTGCAAAGATGTGCTGTCCTGAGAAAAGCCACTCAATACAGGTCTGGACATCGAGCTATAGACTGCAGCTCTTTGAACATGGCTGTACAGCCAACTCCTTATCTACTAAATGGTCCATCTGTCGAAACTATGTCTCTCCAATTAAGAGACAAGGATCTTATGCAGGACTGTGTCAAATGCTTTGCAACCATCCAGGTAGATTTTCTCACTTTCTGTCTTATTCCCATTGTTTTGATAGTATTTTATGGAATCAATCCAGATGAAGTAAATGAAAATAAGTTGGGGTATTTTTTTATTGCAGTAGGAATGAAAAATTGCATGAAACCTGGGAAAATAAAACATATAATCTTTAATTTCACAAAACATCATGTGAAGTTTAGGTAAAGCTAGGAAAAACATTTTCACACAAAGCCAATGCAGCAGAACACCACACAATTTTCTGCAAGTTACTTTTGGCAAAACAGTAGATAAACAATGTTAATTAAACACCAGTGATTTATTTATTTGTTTGTTTTTCAAATAAAGTGTTAAAGATTGTTAAATTCTAGGAAAAGATAGAGAAATTAGAATTAAATTAAGGAGGAGTAGGAAAGTTATTATTAGAAAATTATTCTTCCCTAACTATAGTCTGACATGTACTTTGAAATAATGTGCATTTGCTGTTGGTATTTGCCATTATAGATTGCATTTTGTATGTTTTATTGAATAGCCTGTAAAAGTCAGGATGTAAAAATCTATTGGAAATAGATTTATGTTGAAGTGTTAGGCTGAAGCATCAGGAATGATCTTTAATAGTGAACCATCTCTTCTTTTTGTTCAGGATCAGATGAAGAAAGATTGGGGTACAAGGTCATAAAAAGCTAATGAAGTTCAGTGTAAAAGGGAGTGAAAGAAATATTGAAAATTCCGATTTCCAACACAGGGCTTTAGTGTTCAGGCACACTTACTACAGGAAATACAAAGAAAGACTGTGAAGTTCTCACCTTGTATAGCTCCAGTCAAATGATTTTTACAAAAGGAAAATAAAAAAACCCATGCTTCTTTTAGCTGATCCTATGGGAAAATCCAGAAACATAGCAATGTATCTGATGGGGAAAACAGGATCTGCAAATCTATTAATTTTATCCCATGCAAACTTGCCCCTCATCTCATGTATGCCATCAGAGCTGCCTGAGATCATGAGATTATACTATCAGTACTGTAATGCATTTCTCTTTTCACACTTCAAATATAAAAAGGAAGTTCAAGAAGGAAAGCAAGTTGGAGAAGAGAACATGATATCAAAGTCTCAGAACTCAAGCAGCAACCTAAAGACTAGGTACAGTACTAAGCCACCCAGGCTTTGCTGGCAAGGAACTGTGGCAAAGCTCCTTCAGTTCCTTATGATGTAAAAATTTTGAGCAGGAAACAGATTTTTCCCTACCTGACATTTAGTCAGTGTGCTGCAAATGACACCAAATTACATGGAACTGCAAGGAGGATGGAGTTGATGGAGGAAGTACAGCTGAATTAATAAAGAATGTAAGTATGAGTGGGAGGTAGTTTCCAGGCACAGTAGGAAGTCTAAGACACATCTTGTTTTAATTGGATGAAAAATAGATCACCCATGCATGCCACACGCTGATTTTCAAAATGCTTGTACTGAAGCCCAATTTACCTTTATGGACTGATCAGGAGTTTGCAGGAAACTTCCTTCAAAATGCAGCACAGAGTGAGAACGACTTCTTCGATGAATGTGAAAAGTAAAGTACCAGTGGAAGTCTGCTGGGAATCTGCAGGCTAAAATTAACTCTCATTTCTGGCTATATGGAGTGTACCAACTTTCCACTCTAAGCTAGAGTACTTTCAAGTAAGAACCATGGACACTCTTGGTGGTTTGAAAGTTTCCAGTTGTAGCATTTATGGAGGGCTCAGTGAGAAGTTGCATGAGATGCTTGAGTGTCTTTGGAGAGATTTTAGGTTTATTTTTATAGGCATTTTAGGAAACAGAAGATGAACTAGCTGCAAGTTTTATTTGAAAGTTCTTGCAAGTATGGTAAGGCCCCCTTACGTTTGCCTCAGTGCCTTTCCCACAGGAGTAGAAGGAATTTGTTAAGGCCATAACCAGTCCAAACTGGGAAAATCATTCTATGCCATCAGATTGGTCACGTCTGCTCAGCTCTTGCTACCAGAATATGGATATAATGATTATGTTCCACCAGGGCAAACGACACTGTTCATGTTAAAGTTCTGGCTCAAAAGCGAGTTGTCAGTCATTCTTGAACAGAAAGAAGAAAGGAAGGCTTTGTCTTAGGACAGGTAGCAGGGAAACAGTGATAGTGGTTTTACAGATGCTTTTTGGTGAGTAAAGTCAGTCTTGGCCCTACAGAAAGAGGCTTTTGAGCAGTTGGAGAGAAGGAGCTCCTTAACAAAGTTTCTGCAATAGCCCTTGTTCCTGAAGATTGTCTTCAGGGAGTTCATGATGAAAGCCAAGTCGTCTTTGACCCACAGTCATGTAGGCTCTGTTCTTTTCTCTTCTGTTCTTCATTTGCTGAAGAAGTACCCTGTAATCTGTATCTGGATTTGAGCAGCAGCCTGAGTTACCAGGAAAGTATGCATCATGCTCGCACTACTACCTTGTCTTGGTACTGCCTTCCTGGTAAGCAAATCCATCCCCTTAACTGAGTTTTTTGGATTGTCTTTGCTCAGATTCCCTTCATTATTTGGCAGACATAACCATCATTGCCCACATGGAGGAAAAAGGAGGGTATGAATGAAACTGTTTCATATCTTTTCAGCAAATTTCAACATTCTGGAAGCTAGTAAATGAGGAAGAAGTGCCTCAAAGTCCTTCTCAAGTTTTACAACGAAAATTAAAACTTAAATTAGATGTTTGTTGACCTAGGAGTAGTGTAGGAGGAATAAACCAAAGAGACATAGAGTGTTTGGATTTTTGTTTTGTTGTGTCTGTTTGTTTGCTTGTTTGTTTCTTCTCCATTTCATAATGATATACATTAGCAATCACTTTGCAGAACCCAGATATGTCCCTAGATATTGACAATGCTAATTCAGGCAGATGTCGTCAGTTTCCCTAACTGGTTTCCACTCAGCTTGCTGAATCCTCATCTCTACCACCATTATTATTCCTGTGCTGGGTCTCCCCTAGAGAAATGAATACTGTGTGGGGTTGGTGGCAAGAACTCAATAGAAATTAGACTGACCAAAGTCTTGTAAAGTCTTTCACTTCTGTGTTTGGGATGGGTTTTCACCAATGTCTCTGCAAACTTCTATTGATGTAGGGGAGTTTTGAATGGTAATCTCAGCTCATAAAAAAAAATCATTAGTGTTCTGATTTAACCCCATCCAGCAGCTAAGCAGCATGGAGCTGTTCGCTCACAACTCCCTTTTCCCAGTAGGATGGGGAGAGATTCAGGGAAAAAAAAGCCAACAACCAAACTCATGGGTCGAGATGATAGTTTAATAACTAAACAAAAATATAATAATAATAGAGATGAAAAGGACTATAACAAAAAGAGAGAAATAAAATATAAGAAAAGACAAGTGATGCACAATACAATCGCTTACCACTCACTGATTGATGCCAGAGCAGCGATCGGTGTCTCCCAGACAACTCCTCTCAGTGTACATCATGAGCATGACATTCTGTGGTATGGAGTATCCTTTTGGCTAGTTAGGTCAGCTGTCCTGGCCATGGCCCTCTTGTTCCCCAACCTCCCAGATTCTTGTGCATCTGCTAGCTGGCAGAACATGTGAAACTGGGAAAAGCTTCACTTAGGACAAACACTACTTAGCAACAACGGAAACATAAGTGTGTTGTCAACATGATTCTCACACTAAATCCAAAATGCAGCACTGACCGAGGTACTAGAAAGAAAATTAATTCTATTCCAGCCAAAATCAGGACAATTGAAGTGCTGGGTCTCATTTTAACTCATAAAAGATTTCTATATCACTGTTGATATAGACTGATAATGTATTGTACTTCCTCACAATGAATATTTTAGGAGGGATAAGTCAGTGAGAAATTGTGGGCAGTACTCTCAAAATTTTAAACTATTGCTAACTCTGTTTGGAAACAGATTTGATTATCATACATCTTCAAATCTTTATAAAATAGTGAAAGAAAAACTTCTGAAAATTACACTAGTTTCTTTCTTATGACAAACTGCAGAAATTGATCATGAATCTTCTATCAAAATGAATTCTCAAGAGAAAACTGTGTTCCTTGTAGAACAGAAAATTCCTTGATCAACATTTAATTGTCTTATCCATTTTTTTATCAAATATTTTTTTCACATATAAAAAAACCCCATGCTCTTTGTAAAAGGTTAAGCAGAGTCACGTGAAAGATTTATTTTCAGGTAATTTCGTAAAATCATGTAACCAACATAATTGGAAAATGTATATTAAGAAGCAATTAGAGAGTGTTACATAAAAATTAATTCGACAGCACTCTTTCTGGCATAGCTAGCAGAAACCATAAGAAATTCTTGGATGTATATACAAATTCTTTACCTGGTTAGTTATGCCTGAATCTGAAAATCATAGCTCATTGCAAGTCTCTATGAATTCAGTCATTACAAATAGCTGTAGTTATGTCCATATCCAAAATTCAGTGAAATTATTTTCATTCATCTTTTAGCTTACTATAATTTATAAATGCATTTTAGAAAGACCAAAAGGGGATTTTGATTGTTTACAAAATTCAAAACCAAGAAGTTGTAAAATTTACTTTTAGGAGAAATCTTACAGAAAAGTATTTCCCTAAAACATATAATTTCAATAGTTTACATTTTCTGATGAGCAACAACAACAAGGATGCTGCTGATACTAACAGGAATACAAGCCTATGTGTGTATGTGTACAAAGCAATAGGTGCACTTCTGAAATGGCTACAGACTGTTATACTCAGTATGGAAGTACTAGCAAATAACAACCTATGTTCAAGATAACTTTCAAAATAACAAACCTTTCCTTGAATCAGGAGGGAATGATCATATTTGTCTAATTCTGAATGGTGTATTAATCAGAAACTGTTACTGTTTGCAGTCATCAGAGCTGTGTTGCTCCTTGATGACTATGCTGTCCATCCTCACTGGGTTCAATCAGTTACCAATAAGTTGCAGTCTTTGTTAGAAAGGCCAGCTGATGGGAATATAACCCTGCTGTGGAAAGCTGAGTTCCCTGTGAAGTAAACCTGTTCTTTTTAATTCCATGGGATTTCTGAGATTAACTTTCAGTGACTGTTTCTATGGTGAGCAAGTCATTACATAGCTACATCAGACATCTCTGCAGTCTACACTGGGATGGAGGAGTGATGCACAACCAGCAGGGGAAGGTAGCTGCACCATCTTCTAATCTATTTTCTAGCTTGGGACTGTCAATGGATTATGCTGGGTTTTGTGAGATGTACCATAGAGAGCATTCGCCAGTGAGGTAAGAATGGCCAACAATGTATAGATTTCATCCATTATCCTAAAGAGGTTTGTTGTACGATGAAAATATGATGACCTTAGGTCTTTAATTATTATATTTTTGCATTGTAAAAAGTGATCTTTCAGGAGCTACGCAGACAGTTTTTTACCTTGATGTAGATACACAGAATTCCTTATTCACTGTCTTTTCTGGCCATACATCTCCTCCCTGCATCAGGACACCTCTCACATAGAAAGTAAAATTCTTAAGAATTTAATTGAAAAACCTAACTTTTCCCTAGAGTGAATGAAAGACAATCTTATGCTGCAAAGCTACTTTTCATACCTTTTTACATTCTCTGGTGAGGTTCCAAAGTGAATTCTACTTCCCTTTCTGCTATTTTAGCCCAGGAAATAATATGACACATAATCAAGGAACATCTTTCAATAGAAGGCATATTTTGTTAATTAACAGATTCATCCATGAGGTAAGAGGAATTTATTTTGTGGATTTTTCTGTTCAAATGGTGGCGGGGTTTTATGCTCCAAAAGCATGATGTGGCTTTCTTCTGTTATTATATAACAGACTGGACAGTTGCTTCAGCATCTAATCTGTTTATTTTGTTAAATAAATGTTGCTTACCTTTAGATGGCCACAATGTTACATTACAATTTGTCCATCCTTTTTTGAGGCTATCTAGAATGTCATTTATGTATTAAACTAAAAGTATCCAAACCTATTAAGCTTTTATAGAGTTGTCATTTTTTTCAAATTCTTTTTTTCTACTGAAATAACAGACTCTGTTGCCAAGTTTCTTGGCAAAGGGAATTAAATTCATCAAAGCCCTTACTAAGTCTTTTAATTGTCAGACCTCTGTTCTCCTATAAAGCCAAAGTAACAGTTTAGAATACTTTCATCTTTTCAAGTAAGATGTTTTCAAACATGAACAGCATGGCTATTTCTTCTGGCAGGGCATCAACAAACTTCTTCAAAGGCATCAAATCAAACCACTCTGATGTAGCTTTTGAATTTCTGTTCTGGCACAGTTCAGGCAAATATGAACTTTCAACATTCAAAACTATTTGAGAATTCAATATGGCACTTGTTGCTCACATGTCCAACATTTCTTTAATAGATAATCTCTCTAATACAAACTCTCAAAATTTTCTGACTTGCTTAATTTCAGAGAAATCTTAATAATTCAATGTGGCCAATTTCTTCCATCTTCCATTTCTTTTTTATTTCCTGTGTAATAGGATTGGAAATGAGGCATCTTCTAAATCCTAGGATGACCCATTCGTTTCACTTCACAGTGTGGCCTATTCTTCCAGTTACATACATTTTATACACACATAATGTTTTGCCCTTGATATTTGCTATTACTTTAAACTTCAGTAGCTGTGTTTTTTTCTTTTTCTTTTTGAGAGCCATGTGTATTTTTGAGTTGCCTGCCCTCACAGCGTGGTTTGGAGCACTGGGTTTCCTATGGATGTAGGTGTTTGAAATTCATTATCAGTCCCAAGCCAGCCATAGGTGAGAGGAGTTCCATAGCTAGTCTGAATGTCCTTTGAGAGGTCCTCACTTCTTTATCTTGTCCTTGAAAGGAGTTCAGGTGCAAGTAAGGTTCAAAACCTTACTTGCCACAGTAGTGATGAATCATAGTAGTGAGTACCGATAAAACAGTGAAAGCTTTTATACAAATATAGTGTCTTAACATTAAAGGAAAAATGATAACTATAGATTTGAATATTTCTGGATTTTAGTACTCCACTCCTAGATCAGAAATTAGATCAGGGTTAGACTGGAGTGGGAAATGAAAGAAAGCAGAGACTATGAAGGGGGAAAGACTCCATACAATTACTCAAGAAAGTTTTGAATTGCAAGCTGACATGCTGCTCCTTTCCCTGAATGGAAGGTATCAACCTTTGGTAGCAGCCTTATCTCTGGATCCTTCAGACTTTCTCCTTTCTCCTCATCAACTTGCTGCTTTCTGCTTTAATCCTTTTCACAAAAGTGTTCCACATTTTAAACTATGTATTTTTGTTACATCCAAGGGGTGGGGAAGTGCTCTCTGTGAGGCTATAAGATGACATGGAAATTAATACAATCAAGAACATTATATTTAATATGTATGCACATAACTCACTCAAAATTAGCATCAGGGGACAATGGGTGGCTGGAGAATGTTTCTGTGCACTCAGAAAATAGGAATTAGTGATGTTTTCTCTAGAAATTACTTTTAGAAATTCTGGCACTTACCTTGAAATAAGGTACAGCTTTTTAATTGCTTGATAAGGATAGCATTTTTGAGTGTTTTTTCACAAATTTATACCTTGCTCTATCATGTTGAGAACAAGACAAACTTCTTGTAATCCAGGGTATTTCAATGTTGACATCCTTATTAATAAAGTGTTTGGACACAAGTATTATTTTTTCTTTTACAGCCACAGACTACAGTACTGGTTTTTACGATAAATTTTACTTTCATATAGTTTTATGGATGTATTCAGAAATTTTAAAAATGGCACATTTTTTAAATGACAGAGTTTCAGGCAGCATCATTTGAGACAGGTCTTGTCCCGAAAAGCTTATAATTCACAGAACACTTCCTTCTCCACGAGAAACTGGAGTTTTTGCTCAAACTTTGTCTTTTAAAGGATCCTGAATAAGCAGCCTCTACTTGAGCAGTGACATATACTTGATTTTCAGAAACAAACAGGGAAATAGGGAAAACAGGAAAGCTGGTAAAATAATTGCTAAAAGAGAATGGCTGTGAATTTCTTTTGCCAATTAAAAATAAAATAAAACAAACAAAACAAAACCAAAAGAAAACCCAAAGCAAGCAAGCAAACAAACAAAACCAAAACAAACAAACAAAGAAACCCCAAAACTTCCCTTTCATAGTTACGTTTCTCTGTGGAAACCTAAGCCCCCACATATTTCTTCTCCTGGGAAAGAGAAATTTATTTTATAGTGGTCCTATATTGTTTCAGTTCCCATAAACATCCTGTATCCTCCTGCATCATGGCTCAGTCTTTTCTTTTTTCCTAAGACTTTACCTTCTCAATCAATGATAAAAAATTACCCATCTTTCCAAGGAATATATAATTCTTATTTTGATCTGCCCAAAGTCTTATAGAGCTTGGGCCTCCAAAATTCTAAAATCCACAGGAATTTTATCGCTCCCTAATATTTTTAATATTCTAATTCTATGAAATTAATGGTGTCAGGAATATGAGAGATAATTAAAAAATTGTCATAATTTCCCATTTTAAAAATAAAACAATTCTGATTTAATCACTGTAGAATTAGGAAAGTCTTCTTTAGTTCAGTGTGAAATTGTAATAAATTTAAAGGATGATAAAGATTTTGAAATCAGAAAAACTAAACTAGCTCTTTCTGGCATATAAATCATGGGGGACTTTTATATGTGCTCTAAAAGGACCTGGAACCAGCCTCTTTTAATCTTACTGAATATGTTGAAATGTTCAGTAGCTTTTGGGATTTTATTTTAAGGGAGGGAGCAATCTCTTGTTGTTTTTGAAAGGGACAGGTAAAAAATGGTAGTCCTACTTGTTTATTTTTGGATCTGAAGATGCATGTGCACAGTTTCTATAGATACCACTGGGTAATCCAGCAAAAATGTAGGCTGCTCTTTGTAAAGAGTTCAAACCTGAGACTGGCCAACCTGTTTGGGAGGGCTGCAAATCTTCCTTTTATTCTACCTTTATGACTCATGCTTTGAGCAGTATATTCACTACTAAGAAGTTTTCAAATGTTTATTCCAAAAACAGACAACTATCCTCCCCAAATTAATTTAATTCTGCAAATTTCAGCATACTGAAGTGTATTGCCAACCTCTGCTTCAAAATGAATAGAGGATTCAAAGCAGTTTCATAACGGCTTCTGAATGCCCATGTTTGAAAGAGATCATAGGAAGGAGACTTTTTCTATTGATTAAAATGTTCTGCCTTTTCTTTCTTCTGCTTAGTGTCACTATGCTGCCTTTGAAGTCTAAGTTGGTGGCTTAAGGAAAAGTAGATGACTCTGGGAAACATACGTAGGGTGACTTTAAAACCTAACTCATCCTGGGCCTTCTATATTTCTCTGATGACTGCAGAACAAGACTATGCTCCATTACTGATCTTTTCCTAGTATGTAAGAGAAAACCCATGCAGGGATGAATGCAGGGAACAATTTCCTTCTGAGCTGCTACTCAGGCATTTTTTCATGGCGCCACAAGGTCCCTGCAATCACTGAATTTGTATCCCTGGGAAAGGTGAGGTCCACAGGCAGTTACAGTCAGTTTGTGGGTCTGAAGAAATGACAATAGCAGGATACTAGGCTCATTTTGTCATTTCCCTCTTAGTTTTCTCTGAATGCATATTGAAAATATATCTCCCAGCCTTGTAGATCCTGGTAGGTTTGAGAATTCAACCAAACTCCTGACATGATTAACAACAATAACCAAAGAAAAGAAAATATTTGCAAATACCAATTTATAAGTCTTGCAGTTGGAGTTTGCTTGATATTGGACAAATGCATGCAAATGCGTCTAAGTTCTCCTTTAATTCATTGGTCTTGGAAGCATAGCAGTTGCAAACATTGTTTTCTGTTAATACAACTAGCATTAATCGCAGTTAAGGGACACTTCAAGAAACAGAAATTGTACATTGTCAGTTATGATTATGTAATTTTAACCATTTATTTTGTATTATGTAAACTCATTTTAAGACCTGGAAAAAAATCAACTTAGAAAGGAATTCATAAAGAAAAAAAAAAAAAAAGAAGGAAACACTCACTTTTTTTGGTTATTATTATTAAATTCACCATGCCAGCTTTGACGCTACTCAGTTTAAATCATCAGATGTTTACTTGGTATTCCAAGAAAAAAACTACATATGTATTTTTCTAGTTAAAGCAAAGTAGCAGTATTCACATGTTTACATAGGATGGTGAGGCTGAGAATGTTTATTTCAAGATTAATTAGCAAATTGATCTCCATTGCTTTTGTCTTCTGTCTTCCTTATTGCTTTTACAGCTTTCATGTGCAAATTTATCTTTGGCATAAATATGCTGATCTTCAGCCAAGTTCTCACAAGTTTCTATTGGATCTTTCAATTTTAAGGAGTCTATAAGTGGACAGATGCCTCCAAGTATAAATCAGATGTTGTACTCAAAAAAGGTAATGATTCAATAGGTGACTGTCTTTCCTCCAGGACAGATTTCAAAAGCACCTCAGTAATTTTTTGATCCAATATATTCCTTCAACAACTTCTTAAATTGTTCCCTAATTCTCCAACAGCAAAGGATACCTCCATGGTATTCTGAGTTCATCCCCTGAGAAAAGCAACAACTTGCTACAGTTATGAGCCCCTGAATGTAATTTTATTATGATATACAGAGCAATTTCTCTACATTTCACCCTTGGCTGAGTGTCCCAGGGCTCCATAACAGCTGCAAATGAGGACAGTGCTAAGAGGTCATTCTGTATCAGAGAAACGGCCCTGATGATACTTCTTGAACTGAAAATGGCAGTAGGAGGACTCCTCATGACCAAGCAATCTTTCCTTCTGAACTTTCTGCCCTGTTAGTGCAAAATGGCAGAAAACTAGACTGTTCCCTTGGCTAATTGCTACAGAGCACCTTAGCAGTGATTTACAGTAGCATATTTAAAAGCATACCTTAATTTGTACAGATAAAATGCTTGGATATCACACAGATGTTTTTATTGTGGATTGGGACAATAACCCTGACTCACTCATATCTGTGACATTTACAAGCTTGTGAATTTTCAGAAGTTAACATCCTATTCAGTATTCGACAATCAGGGAGTCAAGGCTGACAGTTGCCATCCCTTCAACATGTTGCCTAAGGCTAGGATTTGTCTCTGGTTTCATTTATTAGTTATATAACCCACATGCTATTTTTGAGCTATTTAAAAAAAAAAAAAAAAAAAGGAGGAAGAAGCTGCCAATGTAGAGAAAAAGAAAACCCCATCTGGGAATTACCCACCAGGTAGCTACATGCAGTGGGCTGATCTATGTATGCATGTATTAATTTTTATTTCAAATGTTCGTGCCAGTGAAAATCGAGGCAAATAAACCTTTTAGAGTTATGTAACAATGATAAATGTACTGCAACAGTTCCAGACGAGCACAGGGCCCCTGAGATTTATGGGTTGTTTGTCTCTTTTTTTACCTCTTAACTAGAAATGCTCAGCTGCAGTGCAGGGTCTGTATTTTGCAACGTGATTTTGCTTGGTTTTATCTTATGCTTGAGTTTGGATAGCTTGAGCCATGTCCAAGTCATAAGGTGAATCTGAATCTTAGATACTAACAGCCACCACCTAATTCCCAGTTTATTCACTTACATTAGTAAAGAGTGAGGAAAACAACACATGCAGAGCCATATAACTGTGACAGTAGCAAGCCCACATTCTTGCCATTATTTATGGCAGTGTCTGAGGCAAATTTTGGGGGTAGCAGGGTAGCAGTGAGGGTGACAGCAGGGGACATCGAGGTATGAAGCTGAGTTAAATAATAGCGAGGCAAATCAAGCAAAGTGTGGGTGGGGCTGTTCCACGCACAGACTTCTGCTGGTTGCTCGCAGCACTGCTTACAGGGAAAGCAGCCCTCTTAGACCTAAGCTTGCTTGTCAGTGGGGTGCAGCCCTCAGCCCCTGCCAGAGCACATCCTTTCCTCTGTATACAGATAGCTTTGCTCTTTGGTGTTGTGAGGGACACCATGGCATCCTTTTGGAACTGCTGCACTGGCAGCCCATGGCTCTGTTCCCTGACAAACTGTGGCAGAAACACAGGCAGCAGCGTGGAGAAAAAAAAAAAAAAATAAAATTAGTAAGATGAATGAGATAGAGAAGAGGGAAAGCTTGTGAGGCAATGTCTGGTTTCCATAGGTGAACTAAGGTTTCTTCAGCCCAGTGCAGCTGACAGGTGTCATTCCCATGCGGGATTAGAGAGGGACTCAGTCTTTCAGCAGGTGCCAAGGCTCAGCTCTTCTCCTAGGGTGGGCCTGCAGCCATTTATGGATCACAGGTACTGTCCCACAGGTGGCTGTAAAAATAAGTATTATACATGGAAGCTGGGAACATTTTTGCCTCGTGAAAGTTATGTAAAAGTAAGCACAAGTTCAGTTAGACTTTGATCTTCAAAATGAAAACTTCAGAGATTATTTAAACATAGTTTATCAGCTGTTTGTTGGTTTTCCGGCTAAAGACACCCTATTGAATACACAAACCAGGCTACACGGGTCAGTTTCTTTTTTTTGTTGTAAAATAAATAAGATATAATAGATGGAGCCAGCAGAGCAATTCACCTTGTCTTAAAACTGCCAGTCACAGCAGGATACAGCCGAAAACCAGAAACATTTCAGCTCCATCAGCAGAAGAACATATGCATTATCTGTTACTGAAACTAAGATTTTTGGTCTACCTAATGATTAAACAAAAATTATAGCAGTAACAGAGCACCATCATCTGAAAACAGCCTAAAAATGTCGTTTCTGCAAAACTCTCAGTCTCAATCATCAATACAGACATAACTGTTTTCAGAGAAGAGCACAGGACTTCAACACGAAAATGTGGATCAGATTTCCCCATTTGGTTGTTTCATTATTTTGCTTTCTTTTCATCACTTCTATCTATAGATTGTATCTTAGATTTTCACTTTGGCATTTTTGTGTGTGCAGTGTAATATTAGTGCTTTCAAACTGACAGATGGGTATTCTGCATACGTTCATAGAGTAAGTTAACTATCCTGTTGCAGTCTTTAATTAAATAATCAGTTTTCTTTTATATTGCTTTATTTTGTCATATTGAATGGAAAACTGTATTATCTAAGCTACTAAAATTCACACTGGCATATCTGAGTGATTAAATAGTTTACTTTTATAAAACATAGTTTGCTATAGATTATATAAATATAGATACAGATGTAGTTATAGATATGTAGTCCACACAAACTTCCAAACTGGAATTTCATGACAGCTTGTCAAATATTTATGTTTCAATAAACTCAGTTATGAGCACAAATATGAGCCTTTCCCAACTATTGTGCTGTTGTGTAATATCACCAGAGCACTTTACACAGGATTCTTTTTTTTTCTCACAAGTAGGCTTTACTCTTTTGTACCTCTGCCCAACACACAGTTTAGACCCACTGCTATGTCCTGTTGACTTCCAGCCCTGTCTTCCCTGCTCAGTAAAGGGGAAGTCAAGCTGAAATTGTCAATAATAAAAAGTCTTTGTAGAATTGTAGCTATGATATGATTGATTCTCTTACCTAATATTTCAGCATGTCTCATTTTTCCTTAAAGCTCTAAAATACGCATGCTACAGCTAACATTCTTTGGACAATACAGCTAACATGAAGAGAATTTGAAATAGAAAGAATCAGTTTAAGTTGATTCTTTTTTTTTTTTTTTTTTTTGTACACAACACAAGAATAAAGTTAGCTTGATCTTATATCCTGTACTTGCAAAGAATTGATGTAAGTTAATTCAGCTCCATTAAATAGTTTGGCCATTTATTTCAATTCACTACCAGTTCTGTCTGAAATACTCTATGGCGATTGGCCGCATGTTGTGACAAATATTTGGCAGCATATCTGTGCCATGACCTGCAGCTCAGTGTGACAGTTTTAATGGTATGTAGCTAGTTGCTTCTAGTTAATTTAGACTGGGTTTCATGCCATTGCCTATGAGTCTAAATGCTGCATGCCATATGTGGACAAAAAAAAAAAAATAACTAAAAGTCCTCAAAGCCAAGCACGGCTTTTTTAAATAACGGTCTGTGAAAGTGGTGGTCTAAGAAAAGTGAGTTTTTATCAGGGTAAGGCAACATGGCTCTAATCCACGTTATAATGGCATTGTCTGCCTAGAGGTAGAAATCTTTTGGCAATTTTCAGTCTCTTTAGAACCATCAGTCTGGTATGTATGACATGGCAATTTTCATGATTTGTAGTGATGATGCATACAGCTTCCTTTTTAAAAAAATAAAAGCGAGTTCTTATTCCATAAGCTTGTTTTTAACCTAAGAAGGAAAGCAGCCAACTCAGCAAGCAGCACTTATATACAATGAATGTAGGAGTACACTGGCAGCCTTCACACCTGCATTACAGTGGCTTGAAACCTGTCTAGTTCTAATAGCCTGGGGAGGAAAATAGGGGATGGTTCAAAATACAGAAGCTGTCCACAGAAAACTTTTCTGTTTGTTGAAGAATTTGAAAGAAAAAAAAAATTGCACAGGCAAACACATGAAATGTGAAATTTGGGATGTCTGCCTTCTCCCTGCTTTTGTTTGTGATAGGTTCCATAAACGTTTCTGTTGGTTTGCTGTGATCGTCCCTCCAGAGAGAGTGGAAGACAGCTGAACCACAGAGTCATACAGTGCTCTTAGGAGAACAAGCCAGCGGGGAATCTCATTCATAGCAAAGAGCATGAATGAGGGCAGAAAGAAAACAAACAGTAGTTATGATGTGACACCACAGAAGTCAAATATGGTGGAAATCTTTAGTATTTGTGCTGACATTTCTTGTTTTTGCTTCAGCTTCAAAAGAAAAAATTGTCATGGAAAAAATATCAACCTTGATGGAAGAAAAGGGGAAAAAATAATTTAGCTAAAGTCAGTTTTATATGCAATAATTTTGACAGGGATTTTGAATAGCCCATGTTTATATATTGCAGGTACCGCAAAACAAACATATAATCAGTGAAGCAGTTACCTATAGTCTTCAGGTACTATAAATGCCTCACAGCAGTCAGTAAGGTTCAATCTAGATTGCAGAAACACTTTAGAAATTGTTCTGTTCTGCCATATAACTCCAACACTGGAGGATAAAATGGACACCCCCAGAAATCTCATAGGCATGTTTTAAAGTGGGTCCTACTCTAGGCTCATCACAAAGTCTGCACATATGCAAGTAATTTAAGCCTTCTTTACGTTGCTGAACTAGAAAATGTTTATAACACGTCTTACCACTGAGAGTCATGTAAGTACTGTGTATTGGAAAACATGACACAATTCAACATGCATGCAGATTTTTTTAGGTATCCATGAATAGTTATGCAGCAAGATTAACTTAAAACCTACAATGCTTTCTCTTACCAAATCTCAGGCAGGTGCTGGGAAAGTAGTTAGCAGTAAATAGGAACAGACTTTTTTCAAGAAAATTCAGGTATAAATCATGTGTCAGGAAAAGGGATTATTTTGGTGTTCAGATATTATTTGAAGATCTCTTGTGCTAAGCAGATTCACTGTGCTGTATATCTAACTACATACTTGAATTTAAAAAAGAAATATAGGAAATTAGGTTTGGGTTGCATGGATAACGTTATGGCAGTACCTGCATCTTACTTTTTTGTTTCTGCCTAAGTACAGAAATCTATACAGTGTAGTGGGAATGCAGCAGTTGTATCATATAGTTATCAAGACTGGAAAACTTCCTATCCCATAAAAGAATCATAATTTGTCAACAATTCTTCACAGTGTATGCATTGTCTAGCCTAAATGTGGCCAGTTCTCTGATGCCACACCTTAAAGCTGTAATTTTTGAAACTTAATGCCAGACTAGTTTTAAGCTTTTAGTAGAAATAATGAACTAAATGCCCTTCTTATCTTCCTTAAAATACCGCATGAAAAACCAGTTCTATCACAGAAGCCTGCCTTGTCTCAAAAAAAGCCCTAGTGACTGCAGGTCCGCATTCACAACACCTAATTTTGGATTTGAAAGTGGGGAGCATTGGTACACTGCTTCAAAACAGAGTATCAGGACATTGGGTTTCCCAGTTGTGCCTCTGAGGCACAGGTCTTCCTGAGAGACTTTCCTGGTGCCTGGGAGACACAGGAGTAATTTTCATCCTTTACCTATCCAGGGCAGTAAGTTGACTTTTCGCTGCACAGCCACATCGGGAGTGTGACAGCTAAAACCAGTTCAGAGAGTCTTATTTGATACATACTGTCATGCTTTAGGGCCAGGATGGCTCCTTATGCCTACAACAGATGCTCTCTGTTAACCCCCCTCCTTACCCAAAGGGGAAGAGAAAGGGAATAAGGGAGAGAAACTTAGTGATTAAAAAAGGCAACTAGAACAGCTTGAATGAAAATAATAATAAAAATGGAATATGTATACACACACAACCATTATCGAACCCGACCCCCCCGGTGGTAATTATGTCACCGTCACCACTGATGCTGTGGAGCAGGCACTGGGAGAGTCCCAGACAGGGCCCTGCAGCAGATAGGAGCTGTGTTCAGGAGCTGGATTCTGGTACTGGATTCAGGACCACACAGATCAGCATGACAGCGTCCTCCTCAGATGCTTCAAGGAAGAAACTAGAAGAGGACCCAATCCAAGCTGAACAAAGCTCTAAAGTGGGCCAAGAGAGCAAAAAGAGAGGGGTGAGGCCCTTATGATCCCTCAGCTTTATACTGCATATGACATATATGGGCTGGAACACCTCATTGGTCAGTTAGGGGTCACCTGTCCTGTCCACTTCTCCCTGCAGGTGCAGCCTTTTACTTTCTGTACCACCCAATGTGTGCACAAGGTTCAGCAGTGGTCTTGGCCTGCACACCAATCCTTGGTACTACCTCTAAACATGGGGTGTTATCACTGCTAGAAGCAGACACAAGTTGGGAAAACAGGCTGCTAACTTCAGACAGTGCAGTTAGAACTTAGCTGAGAAGTAAAATCACTGGACAGAATTAATTCTGTTCTCACTCAAACCAGGACACATACAGAGTTGAATATTGATAGCCAAAGGATGGATGGCCATAGTAAAGCTAGTTCTCATGAAAAAGAAGTGGAGGAGGAGCTGACTACTTGAAACTATGGTTTCTTGTTCTTACCAGTGTTCAAGGAACAGTGAGTTTGTCACCAATGAAGATAAATAGAACTTTCTTATCTAGAAGTAGTTATACAATCCCACTCTCAGCATCAAGCTCTAACCTGTCTTTCCAAGGCTTTGGATGAATCAAAACTGGAGTGTCAAAATGGCAGTGCAGCCTGTTTGCAAATAGCTGATGCTTGGCAATGACTACTTTGCTTGTGCCCAGAGAGCCTTGGGCATCATGGCAATGCACAGAAGCCAAAGGACCCTCCAGGCCTTATGTAATTCATGTTCCTCCTTCCATTTCTTGTATCATAGAGGAGTACTGCAATGTTGTATGCTTTTTTGCATACAAGCATACTCTTCAAAATCTTGATAGAAATCTCATCAGGGTCACACAGACCAGCAGATGCCATCTTTCCTAAGCACAGGTATAATCAGGTTAGAGAATTTAGTCCTTTACACTGTAAAGCTGTTGCAAGTGCTGACTTTCATGTATCTCTGCTCTCTGCAGTTATATGTGGAATTACAGATCTCTACAAATAACAATGGAATATGGCAGTGCAAATACTTGCCTTATTTTTTGCATCCAGCATGTATTAAGGACACTATGACATACTCAGATCTTAATTTCCACCTCTGGTTTCTTTAACTAAAATTTGACAGCTACAGTGCATTAAAAACACCCCAATGAAATTTACCCATTATTCTAGAAGTAGGAAGATAGTGTAGATATGTTTTAAACCAAAGTGAATTGTAGCTTAAATGTAAAGCAACATATTAATTGCACCATGCACCACTTCAAGCTCAATGTTTATAATTTTTCAATTATTGTATAATATTATTCTGCATTAATTCCTTTTCTAATTTCTGATTTTTTAGGTCTTTAGGTCTAGGAAATGTTGGCTTTCAAAGTTGCTACTACTGATTGTTGCTGGAGCCCTAGGCAGGAGTTATGAATAAAAAACAAGCAAGTAAGGAAGGAGGAATAACCTTCAGCTTCCTCAAGAACCAAGAATTTAAATCATTTCTTTCAGTTTTGGGAGGGGTATTAGTGCTTAAACGTATATATTTGCTTGAAGATTTACTTACTGATGAAGTGTGCAGAATAGTCAAGACATGATAATTAATAATAATTTGTGTATTTGGAAAAAGTAACACTACTCAATTTTCATTGTCTCCTTAGTTTTCATGGCAATGCAATGATATATCTGTGTTCAATAACTCCCACCTAATTAAAAAAAAAAATTATTTTTTTTTTGCCAGTCAGTGTGGTGAAACCCAATGACATCATTTTCTCCAGTAATTCATCTGACCTTACAGAGGATACCCTGTCATGCACTTGTTTGAACTGTTCTCTACTTAGATTTTCTCATATAGAAGGTCAAAGCTAAATTGATATATATCTGCAGATCATGTGATCAGAACGGTCTATAAAAATATAATACAGATACTTTTAGAAGTGAAACAACATTTTTCAAAGACCAGTAAAATAAAAAGATGTCTACTATTCAAAATTTAGTCCTAGATGCTGGTCCCTGAACCTGGGAAGAAATTAAGTTCTTTGGAATTTCCCTTTGCTTACCTTGTCTCCCTTGAGCTCTGAGAAGCATTAGCTAAGCCAATCATCTCCCTTACAGAACTGGTCCTCTTTCCCCTCCTGGAGCAAATAAGTGCACTGTACCTCTTTTAGCATTTCCTCAGCTCCTGAACTCCTGATGGAATTGCATGAAGACCTAAATGGCTGAGGTGAGATTAAATGCTTATTCTGGTTTTCTGGATGGGAATTGTCCTCACAAAAATTCTTGCAGCACTTTTTTTGTTTGGGCAACAGACAGCTATTAATTTAAAATAATTGTGTGAATTAGGCAGCTCGTTGTAGTCAGTGGAGCTGAGAATTTAGGGTCAAATTATCCATGGAAATAGCTCTCAGTAGACCTACATTAGGAGGGAATTTGTCTTTTGGTTTTCCGGTAATGTAATATTTCTGTGAACTCTATAATTAAAGAGGATGCAAACTTGTTACTAAATAACTCGACTGAAAAGGCTGCTGTACAAATGGTAATGACTTAATCTCTCTTACCTCTTGTAGAAGAGCACTAATGTGATTTTTTTCTTGCCATAAAACAAAGGCTCCATGAACCTGTCTTATGGTTATAGACTACAACTTACTAAATTTGAGTACACATGGAGATAACTTGCACCATTTAACATAATATCCATCAGACTTCTGGTGCAAATTGTATTCTCTGTACTTGGTGATTTTGGGATGTGTTACAGCAAAGCATTAGGTGAGCTATAGAAAGGATGGTCAAGGCTTTGTGAGAAATTTGGCATGGCAGGTTGTGAAGACACCTCTGACAACTTAATCCTGAATTCTTTGTGGACTATTCTCTCCTCTTTTCTCCCAGGAGAACTTGATTTGTCATTTTCAGGAGATGTGGTATTTTTGTAAAATGTGTAATTAATCAGGGAACACAGTGTAATTGAAATACTAACTACAGTTGCTTATTCAGGTACTAATATTTCTGCTACAGTATCAGTTGCATAAATACCTTTGTGACTGTGGATTTTATATCCATATTAATCCAATTAACCAGAATCAGTCCCAAAATAGTTTGGTATGGACAGTCCCCTAAGACAAACAAATTACCATTAAAGTCTGTGAAGCTTCTGAGGGGAAATGAGCAATGGAGACACAACTGCAAATTACAACTCAATTCTATACAGGATTGTTATTTTTCTTCAAGTTTTTTAAATGAGTGGGATTTTTTTGTTTGTTTGGGTTTTGTTTGCTTGTTTGTTTGATTGATTTGGGGGTTTTATAATCATTCTTTCCCATTGCCTGGCACTTGCATATTTGATTTAAATGTTCTGGAATAACCCTCCATGTTGAAATGCATGGCAGTAAAACAACCTGAGTCTGATAGCACTATCCTATCCCATATGATAGTTCCTGTGAAGATGATGATTGCTAACATTTTATGAGGCTGTTATTTATCCTTTGACATTTTTCTGTATGTCTGTAGACGGTCCTTGTGCTGAGGTGCTTGGAAATGATGTAAAGTTGGGCACAATGTGCAAGATATTTCCAGCATAAATCAATTGAATGTGAAAACCTGTGGTGATCATAAAATTTCTTTTCCTTCCAAATCCATCCTTTGGTGTAAAGGAGGCCTTTTACATTATGTAGAAATGACCCCTTCTGGAACATACTTGGCGTGGCACTGCCATGCACAGAGCTCCACCAAACCTATTGCACTTAATTAGTTCCCCTTCACACTGGTGTGTATAAAAATAGGGAGCAGGGTATACTTAAGTATACTCACAACTAAAATAAAATCAAACTGTACCACTGAAAGTAATTCTTTTCTGGATTAATCTCAGGTAGCTTTTTTCCACCAATGCCTTTCTGTGAAACTCATTTCTTGGCTTACCCACACACCATCTGCCTTGTGCTATAGCTGTCTTATGATTATGTAGTTTTGAGTCACATGCTGACTGGGAAAAAAAAAAACAAAGGAGTTTAAAAATCACAATGAGATACTCTCTGTCCAATGTATTTCTAACCCAAACATAACATTTTTGTTTATTGGGTAAGTTGGGTTTTTGTAATTGTCATAAGGGAATGGAACAACCTAGGGGTTTCAGGAACTCTCAGTTTACCTGCCCTTGCTTTTACATAGCAAGACAAGAATATATTCTTTCTTTTGTCTACCTTTTGCAGCCTTAGGAATAGGATTTATTTTAATTCTGAGAGGGAAGAAAATCTTATATGGACATTAAGGAAAAAAAAAAAATCGGTCAACCAACCTTGCATGAATTATGTAGTTCAGCTGTAATAAACAAACTATTATCCCAGTGGCAAATTCTTGTTAGTGATAGTGATTGGTGATAATAATTTGAAATGATAATGTATTATCATTTTCCCTGCAGGATATAAAATTACTCTGCACTTTAGCTGCTGAGATATTACACCTCTTTGCTAGTTAAGTACAGTATGTTTTCTTTTGGCCAATTCTCAGCTAGAGAAAAGAAGTAATTTTTTTTTCAGCTGGGCAGAGCTGTATTTTCCAAAGGTCCAGCAGCTCTAAATAGTGAGGCTGGAAGACTGAGGAGGTCCACACCTAGAACTCAAGCTTCCTGGGCACACAGGTCTGCCTAACATTCTTTTCCATTCTGAGTAGAGTACTTCTTTGACAGCTCTCTGTTATCATGCAAGTCCTTGCTTGTTTAACAGGTGCTTTGTTCTTTTTTTCCACTAAGATATTGACCGATAATACTGAGCAATGAGATGCCTTTCATCTTTCCTTAAAGAAAGCTGAACTTTGAGGCCTTCTGATGAGAAGAAAACAGCTGTGACCTATTATTGTATTCATCACTGATACAATCATAACAGAAGAGAAATTCTTTCGTCTTTTACAGACTTTTATGTCCACGCAGGGCTTATGGATTTTATGTTGTGATGAAGTCTTGAATGTATTCAACCATGTGATGTCCATACAATCCTCTTTGGTTTTGAGGTATATTCTTGGAAGGCAACCATACAAGTCCTCTTAGAACAATTCTTAAAATATGCAACAAACTGATGGTTTTCTTATAGAAACATAGAAATGTCTGAGTTGGAAGGGACCTCTAGAGGTCATCTAGTCCAACCCCCCTGCTGAGAGCAGGGGCATCCTCAACTAGAGCAGGTTGCTCAGAACTCTGTCAAGCCCCACCTTGAATGTCTCCAGGGATGGGGCCTCAGTCACCTCCCTGGGCAACCTGTTCCAGTGCTCCACCACTCTCGTGGTAAAGAACTTCCTCCTTATTTCTAATCTAAATCCACTCCATTCTAATTTTAAACCATTACCCCTTGTCCTTTCACTCCAGGCCTTTGTAAACAGGCCCTCTCCAATCTTTTTGTAAGCTCCCTTCAGGTACTGGATGTGGCTATTAGGTCTCCCTGGAGCCTTCTCTTCTCCAGGCTGAACAATCCCAGCTCCCTCAGCCTGTCCTCATAGCAGAGGTGCTCCAGCCCCCTGATTATCCTTGTGGCCCTCCTCTGGACCTGCTCCATCAGGTCCATGTCCTTCCTGTGCTGAGGGCTCCAGAGCTGGACACAGTATTCCAGGTGAGGTCTCACCAGAGCAGAATAGAGTGGCAGAATCACCTCCCTTGATCTGCTGGCCACACTTCTTTTGATGCAGTCCAGGATGCGATTGGCTTTCTGCGCTACAAGCACACACTGGCTGCTCATGTCCAGCTTCTCATCTACCAGCACTCCCAAATCCTTTTCTGCAGGGCTGCTCTTTAGTGCCTCTTCCCCAAGCTTGTACTGATAGTGGGTATTGTTCTGGCCCAGGTGTAGGACCCTGTACTTCCTCTTCTTGAACCTCATGAGGTTCACCTGGGCCCACCTCTCCAGCTTGTCTAGGTCCCTCTGGATGACATCCCATCCCTCTGGTGTATCGACCGCACCGCTCAGCTTGGTGTCATCCAGGAACTTGCTGATGGTGCACTCAATCCTGCTGTGTATGTCATTGACAAAAATGTTAAAGAAGACAGGTCCCAGTACAGACCCCTGAGGGGAATCACTTGTCACCGCTCTCCATCTGGACTTTGAGCCATTGATCACTATCATTCAAACTATGCCTATTAATATTGTTGCACAGGTTTTCTGACCAATTTTTTAGAATCAATTTACAGAAAAAAGGATATACTTTAGATTTACTTGTGTGAAGCTGGAATTGTGCTCTTAGCAGGAAGAAATCCTGCTAGAGTGAAGATTGTTTGGTTAAGCTTAGTTTGATAGCCACTGAATGAACAAGTCAGCATCATTTCCATGTTTCCAGGTAGATGACTAATAAGAAATCCTGGTTTACCAGCAGTGTCAATGAAACCAATATATTTATTTCGGAGATGAGAGGTCAAATTCATAGGTTCTTGTGAAATATAAGAAAGTGAAGAACTAACCTCTGTAATTTTAACCTGCCTTCATATAAAAGAAATGCTTACAGAATGTCTCAGTTATATTGATGTTCATTACTATGTCCTTCTGACCCTTGCTGTTGCCAGAGTTGCCAGGATTGTAAAAAAAAGATGTTTGATGATGCTACAGATGATATACTACAGCAACTGAATGTCTTAGTGTAATTTAAAATGACTTGATAAATTTTACATATATAAAAGGAAAGAAAAGAAAAAAGAAAAGAAAAACACGGGAACAACTTATAGATGACCCTTAGCAGAAATGTGCTACCAATTTTCTAAAGGTTTAGTAAGTAAGCTACTTTTTAACAATGATTCCAAAAGGGAATAGACTGTCAGCGATTTATTAAAATCCTTCATATGTAATTTAATGAACCTCTTTAATGTTTTGGATAATTTTTCTCTGAAAGAGAAAACATGCACCTCTGTGACACTACCAGGAACAGCTTGAGTACCCACCCACTTAAAAGCAATTTTGGTTTGCACTGACATCACTCATATTCAGGAATCATATCACACAACAGGGACTAGTGAAATAAAATACTTAGTCTAGAAACGCATTTGGATCGTCTCTCGTGGACAGGCATAGGCAGTCTATTTTGGATGGCTTTGGTTTTTATTCTTATAAAATCCATTGAGGCACAGTGAAAAGCAAATATCCTCGGGGATTCACTGCCACCCCAGCTTCCTGGGCTGGATTTAATTAGCATTTCTGCTGAATGGCTGTCAATGGAGAGCTGCTTGCAGACCATTTGTTATGCTGTAATCACTTAGGAGAAGTTCTTTCTTTTCATGCACAAGTTGATGTTGTGACCAGCTGCATTGGATGTCACACAGTTGGCTAAGGAGCAAAGAAAATATCTCTGACATCAATTTTTATATTTTACTTCTCTATGTATAAAGTTCAGTTATATCTCGTGTATGTTGGTGTTGCTATTGGTAATGAGAGGTGGGCACATTTCTAAGAATAGCAATAATTATTCAGAGCATGATAAGTATCATGTTTGGCAGTGTGTAAGAAGGGATGCCTAAAAATATACTGATCCTGGTCCTAAATACTCTTCCAAATTCCAGCAATGTGCAGCTGAGGATCTACCTGAGCTAGAAGATTTTGAACATGCTCAACATATTTTTCTTTGTCAAGTTTGTTTCATTTTCACTTGAACCGTGTAATGTTTTAATAAACACAGCCATCTGCAGCAAGGAGACCCACAGTTTACCTACCTCTTACAAGAAGATCTTGTTTGCTTTAACCTACATCTATGTTAGCTTCTTTGATTGCCTTCTAGATTATATCTTGGAAGAGACAATGAACAAATACTCCCTCTTTGATCTTGTCAAGCCACTCATCATTTTGCAGACATTGTAGCTGTTATGTGTCTCTTGTAGTCTCTTTCCCTTACTCGTGAAACCTAGTCTGTTTAATCATTCCTTCCATGGGGACTGACCTACACCTTTTTCCATCCTTGCTGTACTTCTCCAAAGCTTTTCCAGTTCTGGTAAGTAGTTTTTTGAGAAAGGTTGACTAGGATTCTACACACTATCCACACTTACGATCCATATGTAGCATAATTATATCATTTATTTGTTTATCAGTACTTCCTGACAGTTTTTTTCTTCTGTTTCTTGAAACTCACTCAGTGTTTTCATGGAAAGATATATTGAAATCCCAGGGAAGTAGAAAAGTCAGAGATGGGTTTATATTGCATTTTCTTGATTTTGTGATCTCTCTGCAATTAGTATAGCTTTATGCCTCCATCCTTTTCCTAACTAAACCTACCAGAGCACAAGGAAAAATTGGTTTTAGGAACAGGGTACAAGGAAGAGTAAAATGGAAGTCATATAGTTTAGATTCCAGAAATGGACTAAACATTTCAGAGATTTAAGTGTATTTTATTTGAACAATTTAAATGAAATATTTTGTTTCAAACTGATAATAAGCTGATCTTTAAACCACCAAAAGAAAACATTTTTATTTTATTTTTAATTCAAAACACATATTAGTATTGAGGCACTGCTGCTTCTTCAGAAGGTTGTAGTTTCATATTTTTAACAGTTAGAAAGTCAAAATCATGCTAGTTGAGTCATCCTATTCTGTAGAAGAGAGGTGTTGTACTTAACCTCAATCGGCAGCTCAGCACCACACAGCTACTTGCTCAGTGCCCTCAGATGGGATGGGGAGAGAGAATCGGAAGGATAGAAGTGAGAAAACTCATGGGTTGAGGAATTGAAATAATAATAAAATATTCATAAAATGAACTGAAATAATAACAATAATAAAATAATAATAATAATAAAGTTTCAAGGAAAATAAAAATAACAAAACAGAGAAATAAAACCCAAGAAGAACTAGTAATGCAAATGAACTGCTCACCACCAACTGATGCCCAGCCAGTTCCTGAGTAGTGGTCCCTCCTGCCCACTATTGCTGAACATGACATCATATGGTTTGGAATATCTCTTTGGCCAGTTGGAGTCACCTGTCCCACCTGTGTCCCCTCCCAACTTCTTAACCCCCTGCCTACTCATTGGTGGGTTGGGGTGAGAAGCATAAAAGACCTTGATTCTGTGTAAACACTGCTCAGTAATAATGAAAACATCCCTGAATTATCAACTCTCCAGTACAAATAGAAAGCATAGCACCATACTAGCTACTATGAAGAAAATTAACTCTACCCCAGCCAAAACCAGCATAACAGCCTTGTGAAAAATAAGAACCACATTTTCAGCTATCTAGAAAGAAATCAAGATATTGTTAATATCTGGCAGATTTAATCCAAGAAGAATCAAGGAGCATTAAGATTCCTAGTGGGGATAAGTCTCAAATATATCTCCAAAGACTAGAGTATAACAAACTTGTTCCTTCAACAGAATACTATTATAACTTCTTGTATATTTGCACTGTACTTTTCTATAGGCATTGATACTTTCTATTGATACAAACTTTGTGGCATCATTGTATATATCTGTGAAAGTCAGTGCTACTGTGTTTGACTTGGCCTCTTGCTTGGAGAAAAGGTGCTTGCTTTGAAACCTGTTCTTGTGTTCTGTGAAATGCAGCTGTATGAGATCCACAATCGTTTTTAAGTTACAATTTTGTATGTAAAACATCTTAATGCACACACTTGAAAAGTTAATAGTCTATAGCATTGCTTAGAGAATGTATTCATTTTCTTGGCTTGCAAATTATGTACTCTGGTTTCTGTACTTGAGACAAGGGCTCATAGTAGCCATTTTTGAAATCCAGGTGACAATCTCCTACAGAAAAAAAAAATTGTTTTTTTTTTATTGCCATTACCATTTTTTTTATTATTATTTGGAATTAATTCATCATGTCTCTTTAAAACAAAAGATGTCATGCTCTACCATATGTTTTCTGGGTGTTTTTTTTGTTGTTGTTTATTTGGTTGGGGGTGTTTTTGTGTGTGTGTTATTTTTTTTTTCTTTTTGTTGTTCTTGTTGTTGTTTAGCTGGTTTTGTGGGTTTTTTTTCTTCTCTTTCATTCTGTGTGATGCATCCTATTTATACTGATATATTAATTATTATCCTGGTAGAGGACTTCTAATTTGTACCAGCACCCTTTCTGATAATGCTTCACTGGCTCTTGGAGGTCTCCTTTTCCATCCTCCTGGGCTCATATCAGTGACAATTGTCTGACTCCTGGCTGCTACATTAGAAAGCAAAATACAGCATAGTTACAATGATAGCAAAGCAATTAATGACACTTTTCCAATAAAAACCCCACAGAATAGGTTGAGAAAATGGACACCATATTTTTAGCTAAATTTACTGTCACCAGATTGAGGATTGCAGCTGGTCTTATGGGGTAAAATTTAGCAATATTCTTGACAACAGCTGAGAACAGATTAGCTTGTCACATCCAGAAGCTTTTTCATATTTAGTGATGCCAGATTCAAAACACATTGTATCAGTCATCTTCATGGTTTCAGAAAAAGTGCAGAATTCTGACAGTCACAGAAAAGCTAGGTCACTCTCTTAATGATGCAAGCTTATTTTCAGCAAAACAATTGTTCTCAAAATGCTGAAAAGTATGTTGAGCTGCCAGAAGAGATCATTTAAAACCCATTTGAGTGGTTTTTATGGTATGAAATGTTCTTTGTAACCCATCACACTGGTATGAAAAAGTCATTGGTCATCTTTACGAATCATTAAAATGAAAGTAAATCTATGAAGAAATGTGACCCCAGTAGTTCTTAAATACCCAATAGTTTTAATGACCTAATTTATTTTTCCTTGGCAAATTAGTATACTTTCTGTGCCATCTTAGGTGTTTTTATCTGGTGTTTGGTTTTTCTTAAGGAATAGCTTGTAGTGGAAGTACAGTTAGATTCAAATTCAAAAATATATATCGGTAAGCTCCCATCTGTACCTGGGTTTTTTTTACAGTTTTAAACATTTAGCAGCAAGCATTTCAGATAAACCTTTACCTGGCATTAATATTTTGCACTTCTTGTAGATAAAATCAGAGATTAAAAGTGTAAATGGGTGCAGAAATGTAAAAGTGTCCATGAAAAGCCTGCTATCCTTCAACTTTATGTAAAAGACTATCACTTTATTTTATTAATAATCTCCCTTTCATGCACACACATACACAAAAGAAAAAAAAAGCTTTTATTCTACAAATGTCCCAGGTGTCTAGCTAATGCAGTTCTTAGTGCCTAATTGAATCTGAATGTGTCACAGATCAACAACCAAAAACTGCAAAACCTAACAAAGTAAACAAAGCAATATAGTACTTGATATTTTCTCAAATCTAAAAATAGAACAGGCCATCTGAGAGCACACCTCCATGGAATATGCCACATTTGTTCCACTTCTAATAAATGTTTGATCACAACTTGTGCTATATTTTGCTTGTATGGTATCTCCTGCAGTTTTTCTATCAAAGGAATACTGCTTATTTAAGATCTATTGTGTGAAAGAAACCATTTTTAAAGAAAAGCAAGTTCATATGTCAGCTATGATGAGCATTTTTGAACACCACCTTAGAGATCTAAGGTTTGATAACTTCTAGATCAATTTTATGAGATCATTTTGAATAGCAGTGTGCCTGCACATTGAAAATAACACCTTTTTCTAAGCATGACTTTTTAGAATTTTTGAGCATTTTGAGACACTGGTTTGGGAAGTACACAAACTGGTTGTTCATGATTTTGGGGAGGAACACATGAATTCAGGTATGACTTTTCTAGTGAAAACAAGCAACTGTGCAATAGAATCAATTAGGTTACATTAAATTCTTTGTAATCTTCATTTTAGATTTTTAAACCAGGAAAGATTCACAGATCACTATTTAAATTTTTCTTAAAATTGCCATTAAACACATAGTAAATAGCCCATGTTAAAATGCTATTTGCTCATCACAGCATTAAAGGTAATATAATAATCAAAACTTGGCCACAAGACTCTGATGCACTCCAGTACTGCTTCTTGGGGATTTTATTTTAAACAGTTTCAGCACGCTCTAAACTTTGCTAAGCACACCAGAATATCCTGCCAGAACAGTAAAAGGAAATGTCATGAAAGATAGGGTTTGTGTTTCAGAAGTTCCATACCTACCATTATAAAACTATTGAAAACATTTGTAACTGTTTGTAATGAATAAAGGAAGACAAGTAATTCAGTCTGTGTTTTTAAAAATTTATTGATAAAAAACTGGAGCGCAATACTAGAAAATGACTACATGCTTGCAGGGTTATAACTATGATTTCTACATCAAAGGCACTATTTCTCAGCTTTCCTTGTAGTTCAGCTTTAGAGGATGTGTATGAGGCCCATAAAGGCTTTGAAGGCTTATACATAAAACTAAAGAATCTTAGCTATTTCTTGAGAATAGCCATGATACACTGCTAACGAGTTGTACAACTGACATTAGGGAAAGCTTTACACTTCTCCAATGACAATGGAAAGCAAGCTGCCTGTGCTGTGGATCTCTGCAGCTTCAGTGGTAATGAGTCATCATGCAGTTCCTGGTGACTGTCACATTTATGCTTGGAACAGTCCCTTGGTTATACCATGATTTATAGATATTGTTTCTTATACAATGTTAAAATGGTTTTCCAGTTCTTTGAACAGTTTCAAAAAGTATTCAGAAAATAAATTTTAAAAGAACACCTGGTAATAAAAGAAAGGTATCTAACATAAAGGATTGTTTAAATATCTTCTGCAGAGGGGAGATTGTGGAAAAAGGACAGCAAGAAAAATGTTGAGGCAAATAGTTGTCTCCTGTATTTTTAAAAGTACTTGTCTCAGCATTTTCTGACAATAAATTTTGATGTAATATGACTGGGAATTCAGTTTCGTGTTGCATATAGTAATTTAAATAAGTCAGTGTAGAAATTCTGCAACTGAATTTAATCTTAGATAACTTGAACTGACTGGAAATTTTAAATTGTAAGCCATAAAATCAAGTGTATATCTCATTTCCTACCTAAGAAGTTAAAATGAGATCCTCCTTTTGAAGATCTTCTGCTGAGCATGTAACAGCATCTCATCCTCGTGATGAGTATTAATCTGGTCTCCACACCAACAGTTTAGCTTGTTGTCATTCCTTTCATTCTGTTTGTATCCATTACTTCCTAGGATCACCTAAGCATACTTTCTCTCTTCTATGGAAAAGTACTGTAAAGCTGACCCCAATTTGAGCAGAGGGTTGGACCTATTACCTCTAGTGCTCCCTTCTAGCTTAAATTATTTCCTGACTCAAGGCACAAGGACGTAGGCTATACCTGAAGTATTTGATTATCAGAAATCTGGGGTTTACCTCTTCTTAACCAGTATTAACTGTTTACCTTCTTATTAAGTCATCTTTCACACTTACTTGCCTTCTTCAGTTTTTCCTACCTCCCACTCCACACACAGAGAAATATTGTTAATGAATTAACTCACAGATATTTGGACAGAGATGGCATTTGTTCATTCCCATCAGAATAGTTTTAAATTATAAAGTCTGTTACAGGAAACCTTACTATCATATAATTTAATGAATGAACTGGGTATCAATCTTGGGAAAAAAATAGTTTGTTTCATGAGTCTAAGGTACCAGGTACAGAGGACATCTGACCTTTGGAAATTGTTCCACAAGACATTAAAAGGGACATTTTTAGAAGTTCTATTTTATATCTCTTTTCATTATATCCATTTATAGTCCTTAATGATAGTCCCAACATTAAATCATTCTTGTTCCTCGCTTTCTATAAATAGCAAACTATGGTTACAACTAAATCTGAGGATCCTTGAGTGCTTCTTGTGTCCTGAGTGCAGATGAGTGCTTTAGCAGGATCCCACCTTATCTGAGGGTGATATGTGGGCAAAAATTACCCCTTCTTGTTGACGTTTTCCTTTCCATGATCAAATGCATGGACCAGAAGGGAGCTCTTTACGCATCTGGACATATACTAAAGTCACTTATAGCCACCATCTTGATCAGCTGTACATGCTTACCTACCCACCTGAAATTTTACAACTCCTAAGACATTTTTTTAAGAAAATAAAAGCATAATGAATATCAGAAACTGTTAAGTAAAATATTTATTTCTGTGTAGTGCTATATAATCTAAATCTCTGGACAGCCAACAAGAATCCAGCGACAATTTTAGAAGTCACAATTAGAATTTCTCCCATTAGATAGAAGATAAAGAACTTTACTCAGTTTACATGACATGCTTTTCCTTCAGAGTCACAGGCAGCAGTATATCACAGTATAGATTTCTTCCCTGTCAGCCTGAGAGGTTCACAGCTTCTGCCTGCCTCAAACCTACAGAGGATTCTCACTGGGAAGCTGGAGGCTGGTCCTGTAGCTGGATTCTAAAAAACATTATTAGCTCTGTACAGGAAAAATCACTTTTATGTTCTGTCTGATGCTGTCAAGAATACAGTTTTAATCTAGCTGAGGAAGCATTACATCTACCCCACTGCAGAGGCCATTTTTATCTATTTTCTTTTTCTTCTTTTTTTTCCTCAAAAATGACAATTAGCTTCAATTATCATGGCATATGCAAAGTGAATTAACAATTTTAGCATTTGTATGTTTGTTATTAACTGCACCTAGATAATCAAATGAAAAGAGAATAATTCAGCATTTTCACTTATTGGTTATTTTTGTACCAGGTTTGCTGATCAGGTTTCCAGCAATTAGGACAGAAACAATACTTTACTCCATGCTCCTTACACTGCTAGAACATGGTGCATGCCAGACAAGCAATTTGCATACACAAAATGTTGGAAATGTTAGACTTGCAGTACGTCTAGATTTGGTATATAGTTTGCAGAGTGAAAATGGAAATTTATATCCAATTGGAGAGTAGAATGTGTTCACAAATTCAAATATCTCTTTTCAGTATAAACATATTTGTGTGCATCATTAACTGTGCATAACTGATTATAAAAAGTGCATCTGATAATTTACAGGGAAGCTCTCAGCTAACTCAGGGTCCTTATTCTAGGAACCATTAAGAAGATTATGATAGCTACATATATCTATGTAACATTCAACTGAACTAAGATGGAATTTAAAGTGTCACAGATCTTATTCAAGTGGTCACTTCCCTCCCTCAATACATGTAAACAAGCCAAGAATCTATGAGGCAAAATATTAGATATTGATAGGTGACAAATACATTTGTTCTGTAGCCAATTAGCAACCATATAGAGATATTTATTGGAAATTTAAGTGATGAAAGTGGTATTACTCTGAGTTTGTGGTTAGGGAGGTCAGGAATCCCCAGATAACAGGAATGACAAACCTTCAAAAAAGAGCAAGCAACTGATTAGCTGTAGTTTGAGTCATGGTGTTTAAGACTCCGTAAGAATTTTGAGTTGATACTAAGAATAGAAAGTTGAAGGGAGTTTGGCTACTTTTACATTCCTGGTATGTAATATTCTGAAACTTACTTTCAACACTATATAATGCTTGTCTGCAGAAACAAAAAGTTCTGTATAGAACAGAAACTGTATTTTTAATCATGGATTTGTCTTCTGGATTGAATTTAGTAGTTACCAATCAATTTCAGGTTCTTTTAAGAAGACAGTGAAATGTCTTTATCAGTCTGTGTTGTTCCCTTAGTGATGACTCTGTAACTCATTTGGTGATTCATTTTCACTGTTATTTTTCTTGTCCTTTCTTTGAATTTTATTTTTTTGCTTTAAGACATAGAGTGAAGGCAAAGTAATCATAAGATAAAATAAAGACTTTTCTGTCACATCTTCTTTCAGTTGAGATGAAACAATGTGTTCACTGACAAAATGGATTTTTCCGAGTGTTTTTTTCTTGAGACTACTTTAAAACTGAGAATATATTTATGTTATCAAAGTAATGATGTAAACTGCAAGCAAGTTTCAGAACTTTGCAACAAAAGGAATAACATTTAATGAGCTTACTTTCATAAAAATATAAAATAGTGTAATAGATTTCATAATATGTCCATTGTGAGCTGATATATTATTCCTTTTAAATTTCCCTCAGATTTTAAATATATAGTTTTGCAAATTTATATTCATAAAGGAGGACTACTTTTTCTGAATAAATACTTTTTAATAATCATAACAATTTTCTACTGTACATTCATGTTAGGGATGTTAACCTTCATTCAGTCTTTTCTGAAAGTAACAAACAATTCTAGCTTTTATAATATATCAGAAAAAAAAAAAAAAAAAAAAGGATTCCTGGAAATATAAAACACTGAAGGTAGAAAAAAAAAACCAAACATCCCCATTAATTTATTATGGATTTCACTTTTACAACCAAAGCCTCAGCCAAACTGGGAGTCCCAGTAGTTTCATCACTTTATAACATCCATCAGTTGCATCTGTACTTGGAAATCTAAACAGAATATTTGAGCTAGCAGTAGCTAAAATCTGAATGCAGGCTTAAATTATATATGCATAGTATTTTAATACACAGTCAAGCAGATACCACATCTCTGTTATCAAACCTACTGGATGATATCTGCTGCTATTCAAATATAGTCTTTCTATTCCCCTCTCTTTCCATTGATGTTTGTTAGTTTGTGGAAAACAGAACACTTTATTTATAGTGATTAAAGAGCTTCAGAACAGTCTACAAAGAGTGGCCTGGAGGAAATTATACTCCCTAGAAAGATCTTGATAGGATCAAGTGCAACTACAGGACTCTGGGTGAGGGTGAGTGACACATTGGCCTAGATGATGAAGAGGAGAGCAAGTCTGCAGATGATGTGATATTTGGAAGGGTAGGGTTACTATTAAGAGAGACCTTGAGAAGCTGGAAGAGTGGGCTGGCAGAAACTGCATGAAGCCCAACAAAGGCAAATGTAAGGTACATGAGATACATTAACTCAAGCTGGAGACTACAGGCCGAGGACCAACTAGTTGTAAAACAGTCTTTAAAAAAAACCCCAGGACCTGAGGGCCCTGTCCTGGCAGTCAAGTCGAACAGGAGTCATCAGTGTACTGTTTTGGTGAGGAAGGCTAACTCTGTTCAGGTGTGCATTAGGGAAAGACTAGCCATCAGGTCAAAGGAAGTGATTATTTCCCCTGAAGTGATTATTTCATCCTGAAGATGACAGCAAGAAGAAATGGGAAAGTCAGAGAGCAACAAATGGCACTCTGGTAAGAAGAGGAAAATAAGTATCAGATTGGAAGAGGGGACATAGATAACAGAACTATTTAAGCATGTAAGGACATAGATTTTCACTGAGCAGTTGGTAGTAAGATACCTAACACAGTAGCTGGAGGTTTTGGAGGATATTATCTAAATGTTTTCTAGAAAAATTAAAAGGAAAAAATACCTCCAACAGGTTTTTGTGATTCACTGATTACAGCTTTTTGATAAAGAAGACATAATTATATAAGTAAGATATAAATAAGGGTCTCATTTGAAGGAAAACATAATTTGAGGAGAAGACAAGGATCATATTCCCAGGCTTTAGAAAACATGGAAGATCAGGAAAACATTTTTGAAGTAAAATCAAAGGAAGAAAACTGTACTACTAGATTGCAGGAAGTCAGACCTCATTAAGCTCAATAAATTGATAGAGAAAATTGGGAGGCAAGTCTCAGGAAAAGAGTGGTTTAAGAAGACTTGGCTTTTCTTTGAAGAATCAGTAAGAAGGGAGCAAGTACAAACTACTCTAGTGGTGAGAAAGGATCAGAATGGTACTAAGAGAATAATTTGACCATGAAATGGATACTGACCTCAAGTTCAAGAACAAAGCATGCAGGAAGTGAAAACTTGATCAGATTCTAAAGAACAAATAAAACTGAAGTCTAAGTATACAAGGACAAAACTAGATAGGCCATGGTAAAAGAAGTTATTCAGCTACCCAAGGATATCACAAGAGAAAATAAATAGCTGTGCAAATGTTGGAATCAGGGAAAACCATTGCTTTACTATCGACACAGGGGAAAGTTATTGATAGATGATACCAAGAAAATCATAGTGTTCAATGTCATTTTTCACAGGTTTACAGGAAAATACAAAATGCAATCATGTGGGTAATGAAATTGCAGCCACTGAGTTACTGAATGAATAGCATGACAATAGGAAACATAATATGTAGACAAAATTCTATGTTTTAGATTGCCAGGGTCTACATACATTATACAAAATGCTAAAACATAAGGAATAAGATTCTTAGATCTCCCAATGTTTGTCTTTGAGTGTTCATATTCCATTTTGCAGAATGACTGCTTACTTTCGTGTTCATTTATGTAGTTGATTTACATGTAGAATTTCCCATGTATGCTACTGTGTTGCATTTTGAGTTCAGGTAGCTGTAAAAGAAGGGCAATGACTTACAAAACTGGCTGGTGAAGACTGAACATAATGCCTGTTTTCAAAAAAGGGGGGAAAAAGAAGATGACTGAGGTAGTTATTGATTGTGTGTTCAGCATAATTCGTAGAAAACAAAGATTAATCTATAAGCGCCTAAAACAGTTTAGATGTGTAACAGCTAACATGGACTTGTCAAGAACAGTTTGTCTTGAACCAACCTCATTTTCTTCTTTAATAAAGTACCAGAGCTGTACGAAAAAGAAAAATAGCTTGACGTTAGTAAGGATTTTGCCCATCACACTCTCAGATGACATTCTTATAACTAAACTGGGGAAGCTTTGGACATACACCTCATTTTTTCCTCTAATTAGGAGAATAAACAATATAATATATGCTGGAAATATCACATTCTACTTAGCTTTGATAAAGCTTCAGTTAATATTTAATCCAGGTTCTGACACTACATATTAGAAAAGGAGTAAACTAAATCATAAAATCACAGAACATACCATAAGACCACTCTGAAAGAGATAATGTATAAGGAAAAAATGTGGGCATTGTTTAGCTGTAAGAACAGGAGCTTCAAAGGTGATATAGTAATCTTCTTTAAATATGCAAAAGATAGCTGCAGAGAGACAGAAAATAAATTCTTGATTGGATGAAAAATGCTAGAAGAGGCAGACGATTCAAACTAAACAAGTAATAATCAGACAAAATATCAAGAAAAATGTCTAATATTAGAGATAGCAAAGCATCAAACTAGATTGCCTGATGGGGCAGGGAGTCTGCATCACTGGAAGTCTTAGACAAGTATTTGTCAGGAATGATACTTACAGCAACCTGAACATAAATACAAAAGAGTATGTAGTAGTAGTTTGACCCTACTTTAGTGCAAGATTTTAAAACAGATTCTGAAGGGAAGCTCAATGAAGGATTTGGTTATGAGAAAGGGATAAAATGCAACAAAGTTCTTTTACATGTAGATTGTGTCAGAGAAATTTAAAAGAATTTACACTTATTAAATAACATATCTATAGTCCATCCGTGAATGTATGGAGATTAGTAGTCTGAGTTGGAAGTGCTGGAGATCAGCGCAATAAATCACAAATTAACTGAACACCATGAGAATGCAATAAAGCTGTACAAACTTACAGGAAATAAACCAGCATTTAGACAGGTAAAATAAATGGGTTTGTGTCCTGATAACTCCATCCTCTGAAGTTTTAGTTTTCAGGAAGGTAGACTGTGAAGTTTTCCCACTAGTTTAAGTGAGGTTAGATCAGGTTAAAGTGGTTCTGGTGCATCACTTACTGGAAGCTGATGAGACAGGATGAGCAGGAGATGCTTTTGCTCTTTACTTCCTATGTCCTTTGCTACAGGTTGTTGCTGCCAAAAGATCCTAAGTTGTCTTCCAAGAACACTTTCTTCAGGACTGTGTGTGTCTTCATGGAGATGGTTCTGGGGAAGCAACACCAAATTTCCTGGTTTCTAAGCTGCAGTTACTTTAGTTCCTAGAAACTTGAGTCTTTGAGGTTACAAAGTCTTAGGGTTTCCAAGATAATTGTTCTGTATCACCAAGGAATTATATTCAAGCATAGCAAGGATAAAAGTAACTCAGAGGCTACAGATTCTCAGCTCCCCAGTTTTTCAGCATGTCATCTGGGAACTGCTGTGCTGACCATCCTAGATCCAAAGAGATGAGCATGTTATCCCCACATGACTTCCATGGGAAACTATTTAATAGTGTCTATGAAGTAAAATATTCTGATATTTTACTCCTTCTAGAAGCAAAACCTCAATAATAGTAAAAAGCTACATCTAAACTTTTTATGGTAATTCAGAATACTATTTACCTGAGGAAGACCTCACTTTGCAGAATTTATATTTAGTTTTCTGGACAGAGGAAAGCTATTCCACCTCTTCCATACACCCAGTATCCTCAGCTGCCAGAGGCTCAGAAAGTGCGAGGGACCTGAATCAAACAGCATTTTCTGTTCTGGCTGAGGTCCAACTGCAGGCACAGAGACAGACCTTAAGAATATCTCTTTCAGACTAAACAAGTAATAATTGAAATTTTCTTCAGACAAGTCAAAGAGGATGTATCATAACCAGGATATAGATAAATATGAAAATTTACAAAGGCTGGAGCACTAGGCAGGGGAAAACAAACAAACCTGATGCTGCAAATTCACGTCAGAGAAAAAGAGTGGGAGAAGAAATCCTTAGGACAGTGGGACCAGGCTTTTTTTAGAAAATATTCTAATGCATTTCATTTCCAAGAGCTGTAGGCAGAATAAAACTGTTACCATACCTATTAGCTGGGCATGTCCAATGGTCATAGTTCTGAAGATTGTCTTGGCTGTTTTTGTACATGATTGAATAAAAGTTATATCTCAGTTTTATTCATTGTCAGAAAAAAAGATCATTAAAAAGCCCATCATATTTTAGCATTAATGTGTTGTCAAGTGGAATATAAATCCCTTAATCAGCACTTCAGATAACATAAACACACATTTCACAGAATATGACAAATAAAAGACTGATTTACAAATTCAGAATCAAACTCATGTACAATGTATATTAAATCATATGCATCTTTTACAGGTTGCAAGTAAGCAAGCTGCAACACATCGCACAAACAGAGATGAAAGAAAAGCTGAAGAGAAAATGAAGACTGGAATTTAATCACAGTCCACTATTCAGCTCATTTCCACTTTTTTTTTTTATATTAGAATGCTAGGAACAAGCCTTGACAAGCTACCTGAGCATTACTGCTGATCTCATTTTATGCCTTTCTTTTGATTAATCTTGCTCTTTGCAGTAGTAATTGAATTTGTCACGTTTGGACTCTGAAATGTATTGCAATATTTGAGCAATATTACTGGTTTCTGTTGCCATACCAATGGGAATTTTCACCAATCATGTAAAATTTCAGTTTAATGGAATAATATGATGTACATGAACAGCTTATCAAATACAGCATAAATTCATCCTTTTGTTCCATTTATTCCCCATGTCAAGATTGTGATCAAATTTCCAAAGATGGTTAAAAGTCCTTATCTGCTGAGTCTCTGGAAAACCAAACCTATTGTTCTCCCTATAGGGGGTGAGCCTGTATGTCCTATGGAGCCCGTTCAGCTCCTCAGATTGAGCTTCTATGAATGCAGGCCCTGCCGTGGCTCTCTTTTTCTTCTTCACTATCTGGGCACCATGCTGAATCGCTGTTTCAAAACATCTTTTGATTCCTAAACTCTGCGTATATCATTGCTACCCGTAACCCCTAGCTAGCTCCCTTTTCAAGTTTCTTTTTCCTCAGTCCTCTCCATCAATTACATCAGCTTCAATTCTTTTTCATTTCACAGATATCTCTTTGCTTTATTCTTGGATGGCTCTTCTACTCTGACCACCTCATTTACCAGTTTGTTAGACTTTGATTTCACTTAATACACAGTTATTTTTTAAGATCTAGTTAATATATATGATTTATAAAAGGAATCTCAGTATTTTCAAACCAAATAGGAAATAGTCAAGCTGAAGCCATCATCTTCTGTATCCCCCATTTTCTGTTTTGTCTTGTTTTTGTTTTCTTGGTTTTAGTGTTTGTTTTTGTTTTGTTGGTGGTGGTTGGTTGGGTTTGGTTGGGTTTTTTTATATATATATGCAGTATTATAACAGTTTTGATTTGCATACTCTTCTGTGCAGCAAATATCTTTCCAGAAAAAGTCTGACTTACTGTATGTCAGCTGATTAATATCAGATATAGGAAAAATATTCCAGAGAACCAAGCTGTCTTAAATTAGAGATATTCCTCAACACAATTCCTAGGTCATAGTTGTTACTATCTAGGCTGTGAGACATATTGGGCAGAAAGCATTAAGATTCTTATGCTCTTGAAAGTGATCTGAATATCAGGACAAAGTCCCCATGTACTTCTTTTCACACTTGGGGGAAAAAAATTCAAATTATGTTTCTGCTGTGCAGTATGTTTCAGAAAGATACATGCTGACACAGTTAAAAAAGAGTGGTTTTCTCACTATCTGCTAAGATGGTCATTAAAAACTGGGAAGAAAAACTATCTGACTCTAGCATTAAAAAATGTACTATATTCATGAAGACTTTAATTCACTTTCAGATTCTATGATTTGAAAATCTGCAATTACAATTATGTTTTCATTGTCACAAAGTCTGAGTGACATACATTAAAGAAAATGAACAGAATTCAACAAGAATTTCTTTCAGTAATGCTTATATTAGAATGGCTTTGTGCTGTGTCATCAGCCTTAGAAAAAAATGCACACAATAATTTAATTTAAAAACTGAACTGCTCAGAGACTGAGGTTAATAAAGAGCAAGTATTATGCATGAACATTTTTCTATTCATACTTAATATGCATGATTGTTATGGGTAGAAAGTATTGTAAAACATTTTAATTTTTTTAATATTCAAATTCATAGTGAGATGTATCCCCTTATGCCATTAATACTCTAATTCCCATTGACACAGTAGACCTTTACAATCATATCCATTTTTAAATACTCAGATTAAGATGATAGATTTATGCAGGTCAGTCTGTCACATGTGCCTGGAATAAAAATCTGTAATCACTTGATTTTTTTGGATTAAGAAAGATGGAAAGACTGTATTTCAAAGCCTCGGCAAGTATCTTTGGTACACCTCTGATAAACTCTTCAATTCCTTCAGCTTTTCTGCCTTTTAAAGTGTTATAGGAAAGTTTGTAATTCTTGAGAAAAGATATGAAGTCCCATTTCTTTTCCTGCTCCCTATTTTTCTTTAGATTTAAAAGCCAGCAGTTTGCAACATTTCACTTCCATATCATCACACAAAAACATATTGATCCTTCTCAAGTTCCTAATGGAAGTTTTTCCTTTCTAAATTGGTAGTCTAGCTAGAAACTTTTCATCCTACTGTTCCAATATGACAGATCTGAAAAAAAAAAACAAAAAGAAAAAAACCAATTCCTACTTTCTTACTCTCTGCCTGTATAACTGTGTAGTCATTGTGACAAGTATACTGTTATTGACTGTATTTCTGTAGAAGTTATATTGAGCTCTCTGCTTTCTCTTTTCTCTTGAGTGATATTTGGGTTTCTGAGAGAAAAAGCACGATCACTCTTTAAGACTTTTCAAAATTCCATGTCTCATAGGAGCTGATAGTTTCAAAAAAGATTTGCAATAGCTCTCTTGTCTCCTACAGACTTGCATTTAGGAAATAACAGCGTGTTGCATATTTTACCTTGAATTGTTTGACAGCACAGTAGGGTCTAAGTGTTTTGTGTTCATACTGTTATGCAGGAATAAGAAATACTAAAAGTTGGTTTTAAAAGTATTTTGTCAGCAAGGTTTTCCATTTACTTCTTAAGGAAAATTTGAAAGGGCATTTTTGTTTTCCAAGTGTTGTTTCTTTACCACTATCTTGCTAGTGAAATTTTCATTTAGTATTGTATGTCGGAAACAAGGTAAATGCAGCTTGAACATTCTTGACATGATAAGGGCATGAAGGTCCCTCATTCCAGACAGCCATTTAGGCAGTGCTAATTGTACTCACCTTCAATATTCCCTGAAAAGGTACTCAAGTAGAACTGTAATAATGGTTCTGTGCTACACACAGCATTAGTCAAATGTTTTAGAAGGGAAAGAGAAACAAAGTTTTTCCAAAATAGTGAAGCTATTGAAAGGCTGAAAATGTTCAGAGGAACCTTTCTGTGCCCTGAATGATCTCCAAACAATTTTATTTTTACTCATAGGATGAAAGTTCAGTGTAGAGTAAGAGGAATACCTACGTGAGTAGGAACATCAGCATTTGGCCCTATATAGAACTTCCTTGATGAAAAAGCTGAAGGTTTTTAATCAACATGGATAGTGAACTGTACATGTAAATTTTTAACAAGGTTTTTACCTTAAATGAGTCTAGTTGTTCATGTTTCATACATTAAATACTTGGTACAGTAGTACAAAAGAGTCTGCAAGTATAACACAGAAAACATGATGTTAAGACTTAATGAAGAACCCTTGATTATTTTAATGGTGTTTTACCCATGAAAGGCCTTCAAATATATGTTATGTAGTAATAATAAATACAAAGAGTACCATGGAGGGTATATATCATATGAAGGATATAAAATTCACAGGAAAAAGTTAGATGATAAAGGCCCTAATATTTCCAGATCCCAGCAAAGCTCCTCTTAGAGTTCATCTGCTCATTTCTCCATGGTAGTGCACTGTGATATGCAAGCATAACCTGAATGCCTGGCAACAAGAGTAAAAATTGTATGACTGATGTTATATTGCTGAAGTTGTTATTATAATGAGAAAAAATTACTTCCCTTAATATTAGGAAGAATGAAAGAGGAAATATTCAGACATTTCCTTTCTGTAGTTAAGCTATTAAATTCTTATTTATCCACTTAAAATCTAGTGCCTTAATTTATTTTTTTTTTAATTTTGATTATCGGTTTCTCAGTGAACATCACTGAGATCACTAAATGATTGATATCTCTGGAAATAAAGCCCTATATTTAACTGCCAGGAGCACACGAGCTTCCTAAGTCTACATGAAAGTTGTAAAGGTAGACTGTGTATATGAAGCCTGTGTCTAAGCTTGAGTGCAAACTTGCATGATCAGAGTAGTTCAGCGCCAGGCTGGTTTCAGTTACATGCAGGTTTGGGTCATGCTGGAGAATGTCTGAACTGATGGCACTGACAGATTGTGTTGTGGATGGGAACAATGACTCTCCTGTCCTAGCCAAGGTCCCCCCACCCCCTAAAACCGATTTGTTTTATGGTGACATCATGTGGTCACCACCAAGCAGGGAGTGTTCTTCCAAAAATATGTCATGTAAAGCAAGAGAGAGTGGCCTCCGCAGGCTGACATAATGCTGTCAGTGCAGACAAATGGAGTGTGGGACAGGGATCACTGCTTACTTAGTCCACTTTTTTGGGTCAGGCAATTTATGATTGTGTTGACATAGCCTGGCAGTTAATTTAAGCTCCTGCATGTGGAACCTCACTTTTCAGCTTGACTCCTAATTTTAACTGTGTTTCAGTATCTCAGGCTGGCCAAGGTGAGAAACACATAACATTTTGAGAAGCAAATCTGTTTTAAATAATTGCCCTTAATGGTCATGGTCTTACATTACTACAGTAGGCAAACCAACAGTATAAACTTAGAAGTTGACAAATAATACCATTTTCAACTTCTTCTGCATACCAATTGTGAATGTCACCTGAGGAAAAATAAATCAGATTTAATCATAATGGCTAGTTTAAGCAGGGGAAGTTATTTCCCTGGTGGTATCTTCAAAACATCCAGTTACAGTATTGATTTTGAATCCCTTAAATATATCAGTGAAAAGTACTTATCTAATCCTTCAAGCAGAAGGAAAAGGGATGTATTCTGTTAATAACACAAAGTAGGCAGATGTCTCTAAAGTAGTTTCTACTTCAATGAAAGACTTTGTGATGCCAATTAGAAAGCATATGCCATATTGCCTCAACATCCTGTTACCAAATGCTGGTGAATGTTTATGATCATGAATGAAGTATGTAAAGTAGCACTGAAAATAATCTTTCAAATTAAAAGTGTTAAATACATACGGTACAGAATGTCTACCAGGTGTTCTGCAATGCAGGCTCTTTGGGATGTATTTCTATGGGGGTTTTTGAAGTACAGTAACAGATTTTAATGCTGCTTCAAGAATTAAGACACATCCACTTTTATATTTTCTCCTGTGAAGTGTAACATCAGCAGTAGTTGCCCAACCACCTTACTGTAAAAAATAGAGCACTATAGTGAAGTTAGATAGCAAAGCTATGGTTGCACCACTGTAAGTAAATTGATTTGGGAGGAGAAACTCCTAACTAGATTTGGGTTCAGGAATGGTTTGCAGTGCTCACCTTTATCTCAGATTATTCAAATTACTGCTGATGACATAGCCTTCTTCATGCTCCTGTTGACGGTGGGAGCCACAGGGACCTAAGGCTGCTCAGGACATACAGCTGCTGACTGCGTCTGATCCTGACATGGCTATGGGACAATAGTTTGGCATGTTACTGAAACCCAGAAGCTAGGAAGGTGCTTCAGTACCACAATTTAGATGTGGACAAAAAGTTATCATTAAACTGATGACTTTCTCAGGAACTGAATAATCACTAATGTACTATATATACTGCATCTTAACTGCAAGTCATTGGACTTCATTCAAGGATTAGTAACTGCAATCTCAGGTTCTCTGTTACGCTGTTTTGACTAATGATGACAATTTTATTGCAGTATTTGTTTACTAAGCTTTCAAACATATTTTAGACCAAAAATATTTATCAGAAGATTTAGTGTAATTCATTGCATAGTATGAACCTTCAAATTTCAGAGCTTTTCACCTTCATCAGTGTTTTTGTAGGGGCTGGTAATCTAATTCTGAAGACAAAGACAGATAATCCATCTTGCTTGTTCCAAAGGTTATTCATATTCAATCATAAGAACACTACTGCTATTCCATTTCAGCATGTTTCACTGAACTCTCAACCATCCTTGGTGTTGTCTTTAAACAGTAACGACTTAATGCCTTATCTGTCAAGGCTAAGTATATAGCATGATCAAGTCAATTCCTGGTAATAATTTTACTGTTCTAAGTAGACAGTGCTCATAAAGCTAAATTTTATTTGGCTCTTAAAATATTCTTATGTCTTTCTCATGAACCATTTCCATTTTCTTAATTTCAATTACAGCTTTTTGAAGTACATACATACCAGACGTGGTCTCCATACTTTAGTACCTTTTTAAACAATGCTAAATTCAGAGATGCATCTTTTATATCATCCATGTTTAAATCAGCATTGCTCCTTTTTTTTTTTTTTCTTCTGTCACTGCTAGCCTATACTAGTTCGGTTCAAATCTGATTCCTCAGTTTTAACAGATCAATGGAGTAGTTATTAATTAATTGGAAGTTTAGTGGACCTGTTCTGTGTGGGTCTTTTGTTTGTTGGATTTTTTTTTATGTCATGGACCAGTAAGAAAAATTTACTAAGCAGAATTAAGTTTGTCAAAAATACTCCTATCCTTTACTAATATACTTTTTTATCTGCTTCTCAGTTATTTCACCATAATAATTAATTTATAATCAACACTGAATCCACTTTAAATGTTAGCAATGGGAAGAGAATTTTCAGTCTATTAGGAATCATATCAAGCACTTCTATCCCCTTGCTCCCTTCCTCTCTTCTTCCCTTCTTTCCACCCTTCCCAGTTCAGAATGATATTTTAAAAGGTATTGAAATGTTTCACAATCGTTAATTTTCAAAATCTCAAAGATACCATGTAAAACAAAATATCATGTAAGAACCACAAACACATTCAAGCATCCCAGAAAACATTCTGTGTTTGATGAATTACACCGAGTGATCAGGTGGTAATTCCTCACTTTACCAGACAAAAGTATAAATGCTCACTTCTTTCAACATACTAAGGTATTCAGTGAACTCATTTTCCTTTTCATCATTATTATATATATTACCACATCCATTTTATAATGAGAATATGTCAATGGGTGGATTTATTACATCTGTTAATACACTTGAACTCATGGATCATGACAGAAAATGTACTCCCAATCCCTTTGTTTCCTTTTCAATTTTCCAAATAGATTTTGTTCTCACTTATACTGTCTCTTTCTGCTTCTTTCTCCCAAGACTTCACAGTCCCTGTACTTTGCTGTTACTGTTCTTTTTCCTTTCTTTCACCAAGCTGCCATTAAACTGATTTGGTCCAAATTATTTTCTGCATTTTTTTTTCTCCTGCTTTTTCTTACTTATTATAGGTTTTCTATGGTATTCATAAAAAGATCTAACAAAACAGGTTGTTTCTATACAAATCATTCTCTTTGCTGTTGACTTGAATGAGAAATGTATGTAGAAATTGTTGTATACTTTTAAAGAATTGTAGGTTGAAAAGATTGAGTGGATTAAAGAGAAATAAGAGGAAGAAACAGAAATAGCAGGTTACATCATGATAATTACAATGCATTCTAGTTTTTGCCTGCATATACTGACATCACCCCCCATCAATGTGTGGTTACTTTCCCAAACAACTGTAAGCCTTCTAATTTGGATAATAATAACAACATATGGAGTAGAAATAAGGATAGAGATGGAGTGGTCAGCTCAAATTCTTTTGCCTTTGATGTCCTGAAGGTCCTGCTCTTTTGGGTATTTCTTCTCTAGATGGGTAATTGATACTAGCACTGCTTGACTCCCTAAGTCAGGTGCATCACCAGTTACTGAGAGCTGAATAGCTGCACGACCCGTTGCAGGTGTTGTGGCAGCTACACAGGATCCATCTCTATACCAATATTTTAGTCTAAGCACAAGCAAGAACTGAAAGACATTCAGAAGTCCTAACAATATGAGCAAAGTGGTGAAAGTAACCCAAGGGTATATATATCAAACTCTCTTTGCCCACTACCATTCCACAGAAATCAGAAATCCTTGTAACTACAAAAGAATTTATAATATCATAACCTAACATCAAAGAACATAGCAGAGTGCACCTTTAACCTCAAACCCAGAACTGATAAACTGCACAAAACTAATAACCAACAGCTGTAAAGCCAGCTTCAAAAGCAACTCTAGAAACAAACAGCTGAGAATTATGCCCAGCAACCATCCTACTTAACATCACCAAGATAACGAATGCTTGTAATGATTCAGTCAAATCCATTAAGATTTCAATACTTCAAGACTCTCAAATTAAAGTTCTGTAATTTTCCCAGGTGTGCTTTTCAAATCAGACCCCAAGTAAACACTGGGCACCAAATAAACTGTGTACATTTGGTAAACTACCACAGTTGCTCCATCACCCGATGACCCCCCCCCAGCCAAGAAGGGAGAGTGAGAAAAGGAGAGGAGACCCGTGGGGTTGAAATGAAAAAACAGATTTCATTAAACAGCCAAACTAAAACCAAAGGCCACTATAAAGTATACAAAGCTATTCTTAGCCCAGTAAATGTACAGTAATCACAATCAATAAGCAATCAATCAACAGGAAGCAGAGGAGACAGACCAGCTGTAGTGCAAACAAAAACCCCCACAAAAAGCAGCCCCTCCTATACCCAGCAAACTCAGTGTCTTGTAAGAGAGTGTGACATTTATGGGAGGGAATACACCTGTAACCAGATCACATTGGCTACCGTGGCTGATTCCGAACTGCTACTGGCCTGCTCCAGATTCCCACTACTAAGTACTTTCCACAATTACGAAGAAAGAGGAGCATCTTTCCAATGAGAACAAAACTCTAGAATACTTCCAACTGCTAGAATGAAGGAAATATGAAATACAGAATCCTTCTGAAAGTTTCTTATGGATACCATCACCCAATCTAATTTGTCTGTTCAGTACTTAAATAATACATTTGTAAGCAGTTGAACAAATGCAAAATATGTTTATTAAAAAAATAACTTACCAGTAAACTCTGCTGTAATGCAAACTTAGATTTTTCTAAATTCTGTTCAGGTAATAAAAGACTTCAGGGAGTCACAGAATGCTTCAGCTAGCAAAACATAAATACATAGCATTACATTATCAGCTCTTCTATCCTACAATTTCTGGACTAGCCTTATTGTGCCTATGTACAATGGGGTTATATACAGTGCTTGCCAATAAATCTCCAGAATTTACTCACAGTTAGTAGTCAATGAACTGCTGAGTTAATTCTTCATATTTTTCAAGTCTTAGAATATGAAGCTACATTGGTACACAATGGAAGAAAGAATTCAACAATATTGATAACAAAGATTGTCAATAAAGATTGATTCCAAATACCATAACAGTGCTTTCCTCTATACTCCACCTTTATAGATCCTTCTGACTATGAATGGAATACTGAATACCTTGACCCTTTCATTTGATTGGAAGGGACCTTAAAGACCATCTAGTTCCAACCCACCCTGCCATGGGAAGGGACACCTTCCACTAGACCAGGTTGCTCAAGGCCCTTCCAACCTGGCCTTGAACACTTCCCAGGAGGGGGCATACACCACTACCCTGGGAAACCTGTTCCAGTGTCTCACCACCTTCACTGTAAAGAATTTATTTCTAATATTGAGTCTAAATCTACCCTCACCCAGCTTAAAACCATTATCCCTTAGTCCTATCACTACAAGGCCTCATAAAGAGTTCCTCCCCAGCTTTCTTGTAAGTCCCCTTCAGTTACTGGAAGACCACTATAAGGTGTCCCCAAAGCCTTCTCTTCTCCAGGCCCCAACTCTCACAGCCTGTCCCCACAGGGGAAGTGCTCCAACGCTGTGATCACCTTCGTGGCCCTCCTCTGGACCTGCTCCAACAGTTCAATGTCCTGCATTCCTGTCAATGCAAATCTATTTACCATTTATCTAGAGAAATGTGAACCAAGCAATTCAGAAAGAATAAAAGTTTGTGCTGATTTACAGCAGTGAACTGATGAAGGATGAATCTTGGCTGTGTAGCCTTCTAATGCATTTTCTTATTTTAAATGTTCTTATGGAAGTAATAAAACTGCCCCCTGACATGCAGCTACACAGTAGGACTTTGTTGGACCTGTTTGGATTTGTATTACTTGTATGCTCTCCTGAATTGGCATTGATTTGTTGGCCACTGCTATTTCATGGCAGTGTTGTGGGAAGATCACAAGGCATTATGGCACAGAAGTGCTTAGTATCTCTGCATGAGACAGAGGGATGAAGCCACAAATTATGGAGAGGCTCTTTGGGACACAATTTCATCACTGAGGAGCCTCAACAGACTAGAAGGAGAGACAGTTTGTAAAGTTTAAGATCTGAGCTGGAGGGAGTAGGGCATTATGATCCTTTTCTAAGGCCAGGTCGTTGAAAATCATTCAGTCCCTTCTCCTCCTAACTGCTACTGGAAGTGTGTCATATGTAGACACACCACTCAATGAGCTTTTAGTCACCCAGGTTTTTCAGGCTTGTGATGGCAATCTAGCCAGAGGCTGTTCTTTGGCAACTTTAGCTTCCTAGCTCCCTCTGTAGAGCGCTTTTTATTATTGACCAAATTCTCAGTTAAAGATTTAAAGAATATTTTTTCCCTGAAGGTAGAATACAGAACCGATTGACTTGCAATACAACCTACAACATACATTTTCCGTATGTGTATATGTCTTTCAAATAATAAAGTAGCACCACCATTACTTTCTGTCAGTGAAATAAGCCATTATCTTTCTTAAGATCTTTGTCAATGAGAAGTTAGAACTATATAATAAATCTGGACTAAGTTCAATGGTAGCTGAATAATATTAGTGGAAAACTTTTCTGTTATTTAGATTTTTTTTTAAAATTAATTTCCAGTCTTGTCTCATTCTTCATAACAATGGTCTGGCAAACAGCAGTTGTTAATCCAAAACTGTGTCGATCATCTTCCAAGTGAAACAAAACTCACAGGACATTGAATTGCAAAACAAAATTAAAAAAATCAAATAATGGAAAATTTACAGATATACCTCTGAAAACCAATGTTAAAAAACATCCACAAAGAATACTGTCAAACAAGCCTTGCCTATAAAATAAATCTCGTGAAATGCTGAACCAAAGGTTGTAAGGATTTCTGCTATAAGTTATTTACCTTTAGGGCACTGGCTTACTCCTAACCTAGAAAAAAAAAAAAGTGTTATAAATGCTGGCTCTTTGTGTTAATATGTTAGTGGACTTTTTCTCACTGCCTTTTTTTGCAGGGATCCTTGTAGTCAGTGCATTTTGTTAAAGTCTTCTGTGAGTGAAAGGCTAGAGATAACATGGACGACTGTTGTTTCAGGCACAAAATTAGTATGGGCAACTATTTTTGGGTGCCATCAGGTGACAAATACCTATAAAGTCAGACCTACAAGTGAGTGCACTGGTGAATTACCATACTGAAGGCAGAGCACATATTGGGCTCAGTTACAGGTGAAAGGTAGAAAGTGTGCATATTGTACAGTAATGTAATCATTTGGTCAGCAAGAGCTATCATTTAACACTAATTTTGTTTCATAAAACATCTGTGGAGGAAAGCAAAATAATAGAGAAGAAAAACAGTGACCATAATGCATTAATTAAACATTTGTTCGATCCATGTCTTTCCACTTCCAGCCCCACTTCCAGTTGGGTCCAGCAGACCTGCCTGACTCCCATCTGACGGGCAGGCAATGCTTTAATTTATCTATCTGTTTTCCCACATACCACCAGGATGGAAATTCTTCTCAAATATAGTTGTACCTATATTGGAGTCTCCATGGCAACCTTCACTAAGGTGCATGTTGGAGCCAGCTGCCAGGGGAAGCTAGTTGCATAATACAAACTGAGAGGATTTCTACTTTTCAGTTTTCCCACCCTGAGATAGACAGACAGCCTGACACCATGTAAATAATAATGTAAAAGTTTGGTATAACTGATTAAAAGTCAGTGATACTGCAAAGCTATTTAAAACAATTTAGAAAGGTGAGAAGTGAGGTTGTATAAACCACTTATATTCATCCTTAGTATTTTTAGTGTGACTGAAGTAAAGCAGTGACTTGCACCAAGGATAGGAAGTTAAGAAAGTAAGGTAATGGCAACATCAGCTGTATGTCAGTTTATCACCAGATAAATCCAATTTCTGCGTCAATCAGGTAATGCTGTAGGGAGATCTGGACTCTCATGTCTGATGATGCAGTGCAGGAAACAGTATGGAGATATTTTAAGGAATGACATGTTGGTTTTCCCAGAGTAACTGCAGGGTAATCAGTCTGAAAGGTCAGAATGGAGACTGGGTTTAGGTATAAAGAGCTGAGAAGTGATTAAGTACAGATAAGACTTGGGAGAAAGTAAAGGAAACAGCTGACTCACCATCATATTTACAAGGACAAAATTAATATTATGTAAAATAAGAAAAAGTAAGTCCATTTTTTGGCAATAGAAAATGCTTAAGTCTCCTGTGAAGCTTCCCTTTCCACATAATATGATACAAAAGAGTATGTCTCTCATTTGTGTTACGGTCATTGACTATTTACTTCTTCAGGAATAATTTTGTCAGTTCTTTGGCCATGACTGTGTTCTCCATACTAATAGAAATACCATTCATCTTGATGTCAATGTTGCCACACAAAAACCTAAAATGTCTTCCAGGACCTTTCAGGAAAGAGTGACACAGAATGTTTAGGTAAGTTTATAATTGACATAAGCACTTCCTTTTTCTGTTTAGAAAAGATTGATTAATGTAAAAGTTTACCTCTACAGTATCTTAGCTTTTCAAATTATATTCTAGTTAGCTTCATTTACAAAGCATGCATATTTATTTTTCACACAGAAACTCAGTCCCCAGAATGCTTCTGTTAGACAGCAATGATTTTTTTGGGGACGACTGAAAATACATCCACCATCCCTCCAATCTGCTATTTTATTATTCAGATGACTCAGGTTGCAATGTTAATATACAACAGCTTCTCAACAGTCATCCATGAAGACACATTTGTGATTCCTTTTCACGTAAAGAATAATGAAAAAATAGTTCAATAAAAACATCTTCAGAACTCTTCTTGCTTTGCTTTACTCTGTTTCCTCTGAGAAACAATTTCCACATCTTGGTTCACACTCATGTCATACAACAGGTGAAGGCTTCATTTCTTCTGTACTTTTAAAAAAGAGAGGCAAGAAGCTGGCACTAAGTCTCTGCACCTAAGCTGAAACATGTATTTTGGGTAATATCAGTCCCAGCCCAATATGGCCAGTTTAGGGTTTCCCTAGCTAATTAAATCTTACCATGGCTATCACACCCTTAAAAAAGGTAACTTTTCATTTTCTCCTGATAGGCTTTCTTTGACTTTATGAACACCTTCTCTGAAGCAAATATATTTTGTAAAAACAATGACAGTGTAAATTTCAGAATCTACATCATGGAGACACAATCTTTATCTACAGCCCCCCAGGCATTGCAACATGTCTTAATTTTTGTCAAGTAGAAAGATGCGAAGGTTAGCACTGGGCTTCTTACTCTTGATAATGTATTGCATGACGTTGAAAAGTAATTTGAGGAGAGAGAATTCAGACAGAAAATAAGTAGGTATAAATGATAGCCTGAAATTTATGTGAAATTCAAATTAGAGCACATAACCTCATCTTCTGCAAATATTCTTTACTTTCAGCAGAACTGCAGAAAGATATAGGCAAATCAGTAGATTTCTGGCTCACCAGAAATCCTGACATTTCGGTTTACCTCCTTTTCAAATTCAGTTAATAAAGGCAGGAAGCAGATGTACTGGAAGTGGACGGTAATGGAGCAAACAAGAATCCTAAAAACCTTTGTAAATAAATCTAACCAACTTACAAATAAACTCAAAATAAATAAGCATCTTCAAAGTAAATGTGAACAAAATTGGTGCTTAGTATATACACATTTGCATAAAAATGTATTTAAGCAAGTTGTGCTTAATGCTCATGAGAACAAAGTGTTCAACATTAAATTGTTTTGCAAATACAGAAAAAGAGGATGCCAGAGGAACAAGATTCCAAAATATATCCAGAGCATACCTCGTATCAAGAAGGCTCCAGAACAAGAACTGAATTTGGCCAACAGCCACAGTTAAAAATAGTAGAAAATTTTGGAATTATTTTTTATTAATAAAATACTTTCACTTACTACATACTAAATAAATTTCACTTAGAAATTTATTTAAAGAAAAATTAAAAAGAATATGGCTGGGAAAGATAAAATACTTGAAAAGTAAACATTTCACTTTGTTTGCAAAATACACTTCTGGCAGACCCCTTTTTCCATGCTATTTTAAAAAGAAAAAACTAAAAAGCTGCATTAAAAAAATTCCTTTACTGTTATCTATAACAAAAGGTTTTCCTACAAGCTTTTGAGTTTAGCACCTAAGCTGAAACAATCCTCTATTCTCCATGTTTCCTTTGGCAGCATTTGTTAAGTAAAAGATCAGAGAATAACTGGAGCCACTTCTCTGCCTCCTGAATAGCTCTGCAGTCCTTTGTGGCAGGAAGAGATTTCTCATCCAAGCTAGATTTTTGACATCTGAGACCCCAAGCAGAAAACTCCATGACCAACCAAGAAAAGAAAGGTGACAGAGGTATTTCACAGCAGCACATTGCCTACGGGGTGCAAGGCTGCAGAGCCTTGGTTTTTCAGATGGGACCCGTGGGGACCAATACCCAAGCAGAAGGACAACTCTTGACATATCACATACCACCACCAGGGTCTAGTGCTTCCCCTAGCCCAAAATTTTACACAAGTAGATTGAAGCCATGGACAGACTTTTTCCTGCAAGTATGTATTATGTTCTTAACACAGTGGATTAAAGGGCAGAGGGAAGGGGAATGGGAGCCCAAGACAAGGCAGGTTAAAAGACTTCCTGGAAATATGAATTGTAACAAATCTGCATGGTGCCTCAGGGGTGCCCATTAAGATTACAAGCTTCTATTACTTTTGTTTAGTTCCAAGTCATAATTATTATGCTGCTAGCCTCTGCCTGCAATGAATTACAGACTCTCCTGCATGCATCAGATCAGCTGACCAGTGCAGGCAGCAGGGAGCATACAGGGAAAGTACCTACTTATACTCCCATGTTCATCCAGTTGAACCACAGCATAACCAAAATCACATCTGAATGGCAATGTTGAAACATCCTGCTGAAACAGTGGAAGTAGAATTAAACTGCCTTGTGTTAACTAGGTGAAATCATGGTAAACATCTCATGTTGGGGGAAAGAAACTTAGTGGGAGATCTGTCAAAGTCAGAACAGGATGGAGGGCATCAGGCTGCCATTTTTGCCTTTAGCAGTCTCCCCCACTGAATTTCAGCACATTAAAATTCTTTGCCTCACATCAAAAACGTTAGATCTTTGTGCAGATTTTCTTTCCAAAGGCTATAGCTTGTACCTTCCTAGGCAGCAATCCTCAAAATGTCTCAAGTGAAGCAGTCCTACTGAAAGTGACTTAATATTATCTAACACAAACCAGAAGTAATTTATCGTGCCTTTAGCTCTTAGGATGCCTCCCCCCTCCCTGACTGTCAGCGTTTAAACCGAACTCAAGACTGATACATAGACAGACATTTTGCCAATAGGTAGTCCTAGAACTCTGCAGACTGGCAGCTCTGTATCCACATTTTTGCCTTCAGGATGAATTTCTAATGCTAAAGAAAGTGCAGATTCTCAATGAGCAGTATTTATTAACCTTACATTAAACCTTCTATTTCTTGTTGCTGCATCTTGCTTCCAGATACCATTTGCCATCTTTCCCTACAACTATCTGTGGGTTGTACAATGTAATATTTTATATTTAGGTTAATTTAAACAGTGCATTTTCTGGCAGTTGCAAGAAAAAAGTAGCAGCTTGTATGGTAAGACCCTTTTTCCATTTCTGAATTGGACTTGAACTTCCTACTTTGTTTTGCTTGTAGTGAGCAAAACATCTGTCTCCAGAGTACCCTACCTATGACTCTAAACTAAAAGCCACTCTGTTCAAGTGGAATAAATATACTAGAAACTTTCTAAAAACATTATAACATGCAAAGAAGAGTAAACATTAAATTCTCGATGTCTTTTGATATATGTATTTACCTATATGTTTCTCTATGTCTCACATCTGCTAGTATAGACAGAGGAGGAATGATCTTGACCAGAAACTCCAGCAAAGTCCTGAAATATCTTTGGTTTTGCTCTTAATACATATCCTTTCTCCAAGGAAAGAAGGGAAGGCACTCAGTTCACTTCACCTCTGAACATAATGCTATGTCCAATAGGGAACATACAGTTTTAGATAAACCTTTATGGAAGACCTCTAGAGAGAGCACACAACAGGTACACCTATAAAGGATTTCGCTTCTTACTTTTGCATTAACATATTTATCATTATATTGGGAAATTTCAACATGTCAGGGAAAAGTACCTCGTAAAAAGTTCACTAAATAGAATCAGAATCAGTTTTGTTTGAAGAGACCTTCGGGATCATCAAGCTCAACCATTAACAGAGCACTCCCAGGTCACCACTAAAGCATGTCCCTAAGCACCACATGTACGTCTTTTTATACCTTCAGGAAGGATGATTCCTCCACCTCCCTTAGAAACCTGTTCCAGTGTTTTACAATCCTTTCTGTGAATATTTTCTAATGTCCAACATAAATCTCCCCTGGTGCAACATGAGGTAGTTTCCTCTTGTCCTGTTGATTGTTATTTTGGAGAACAGATGGACCTACACCTTGCTACAATCTCCTTTCAGGAAGTTGTAGAGAACAATAAGGTCTCCCTTCAGCCTTTACTGCAGGCTAAACAACCCCACTTCCTCATAAGGCTTGTTCTCTGTACCCTTTACCAGGGCCTTCTTTAGACACAGTCCAGCACCTCAAACAGCTAAATATAAAATACCCAAAAATATTCAGGAAAAAAAAATCCCTTTCAGAAAATTAAGCACCCTATGTTTATCAGGAAAATACTCTGTAGATTTGTTTTACCTGAATTTATCACAGTTAACCTGAGTATGAACCAAAGAATGTCACACTGCTATAAAGATTAAGTGCAATGATACCTTTGCTTATAGTTCAAAGCAGTAGACCAGGTATAGACCAGGTATAGGCCCGGATTTCTCCTAGAGTTTATCCAGGAGGAACAAAGTGCCAAATGTAAATTATTTACTGTCTCACCACGGACAGGAATATAATAACCACAAAGTAATGCACAAATACATATTGGAGAAACAATGCAAGGTTTCGAGAATGTCTGTTCTAATTATCTAGAGAGATTACAGAATGTTAGGGGTTGGAAGGGACCTCAAAAAATCATCTAGTCCAAACCCCCTGCCGGAGCAGGATCACTGAGATTAGGTCACACAGAAACGCCTCCAGGTGGGTTTTGAATGTCTCCAGAGAAGGAGACTCTGCAACCTCCCTGGGCAGCCTATTCCAGTGCTCCATGACCCTCACCATGAAAAAGATTCTCCTTACATTTACTTAGAACCTCCTATATACCAGCTTCCACCCGTTGCCCCTTGTCTCAGTGACATTAGATGTCACTGAGAAGAGCCTGGCTTCTGATGCTCACATTTACATACTTAGAAACATTAATGAAGTCACCCCTCAGTCTCCTCCAAGATAGAGAGACAAATCTCCCTCAGCCTTTCCTCATAAGGGACAGGTTCCACAACCTTAATCATCTTTGTGGCTCTGCACTGGACTCTACTGAACAGTTCCCTGTCCTGTTGAACTGAGGGGCCCAGAACTGGACACAAAATTCCAGATATGGCCTCACCAGGGCAGAGTAGAGGGGGAGGAGAACCACTCGACCTACTAACCGCACCCCTTCTAATACACCCCAGGATGCCATTTGCCTTCCAAGGACACATTGCTGGCTCATTGTCACTCTGCTGTCAGCTCGGACCCTCAGGTCCCTTTCCTCTATGCTACTTTCGAACAGGTCAGTCCTCAACCTATACTGGTACCTGGGGTTGTTCTTTCCCAGATGCAAGACTCTACACTTGCTCTTGTTTATTTGATTAAATTTCTCCCTACCCAACTTCCCAGCCTGCCCAGGTCCTTCTGGAATGCAGCACAACCTTCGGTGTGTCAGCCACTCCTCACAGTTTTGTGTCATCAGCAAACTTGCTGACAGTACACTCTTCCCTCATCCAGGTTGTTGATGAATATATCAAATAGTACTGGCCCCAGTACTGACCCTTGAGGGACTCTGCTAGGTACAGACCTCCAGCTAGACTGCCCAATTGACCACAACTCTGACTTCCATCCTTCAACCAGTTCACAAACCACCTCACTACCCCATCATCCAGACCACACTTCCTCAATTTAGCTGTGAGGATGCTGTGGGGGATGGTGTCAAATGCTTTACTGAAATCAAGATAAACCACATCCACTGCTCTACCATCATCTATCCACCTGGTTGTATCCTCATAAAAGGCTATCAGATGTGTCAAACATTACTTCCCCTTGGTAAAACCATGTTGACTGCTCCTAATGACCTTCTTATCCTTGATATGCTTAGAGACAGCACTGAGCATAAGTTGTTCCATCACCTTTCCAGGGATGGAGGTGAGGTTGACCAGTCTATAGTTACCCAGGTCCTCCTTCCTACCCTTTTTGATGATTGCAGTGATATTTGCTTTCCTCCAGTCCTCAGGCACTTCTCCTGTTCTCCACGACTTACCATAGATGATGAAGAATGGCCTAGCAATGACCTCCACCAGCTTCCTCAGCACCCTTGGGTGCATCCCATCAGGACTTGTGGACTTATGGATGTCCAGATTGCTTAATCAGTACCTAACACAGCCATCATCAACCGAGGCAAGCTCCTCCTTCATCTTGACTTTCTCTGGAGCCTCAGGGGTCTGGGGCTCCTGAGGACAGATTCCAACAGCATAGACAGGGACAAAGAAGGCATTTAGTATCCTCTGTCACCAGGGTGTCCCCCTAATTCAACAGTGAGCCTACATTGCCTCTAGTGTTAGTTTTAACTGAAATGTATTTGAAGAAGTCCTTTCTGCTGTCCTTGACCTCTTTTGCAAGATTTAACTCCAAGGAAGCTTACCCACCATTTGCATCACGAATTTATCATCAGTGCCCTGGAGCAACCTCCTGGACTGTGGATGGCTGGCTGAGCACGCCTTGCAGCAAATATCTGGGTAGTTAAATCCCCCCTGAGAACCAGAGCCTGTAGTTGTGAGGCTGGTATCAGCTGTCTGCATAAGGCCTCATCAGCTTCCTCATCCTGATCAAGTGGCCTGTAATAGACACCCGCAAGAGTATCACCCATGCCTGCCTGTCCCTTAATTTGCACGCAGAAAATCTCAAATTGCTCCTCATCCACCCCTGAACAAAACTCAGTACATTCTAGTTGCTCTTTCACATAAAGAGAAACTCCACCACCTCACCTTGCTGGACTGTCTTTCCTAAAAATGACATAGCCATCCATGCCGAAATCCCAGTCATGTCAGCATCATAACCCCCTGACTGCACACAGATTTTTAAATCCTCTTGTTCATTGCGCATGCTGCATGCATTGTTGTGAAGGTATTTCTGGGTTAGGATTCAGAGAACCACAAAGCTTACAGCTCCAGGGACACTGCAGCTGCAAAAGGCATGCCAAGGGGAGCACGGCACTCCAACCACATTGAGTCCTCAACACCTTTCTCATCTGGCCCACCCATACTGCTGGGGACCTCAAACAGCAAATCCTGTTACCGTTAGGGTTAGAGTTCAAAGAACCACAAAGCCTACAGCTCCAGGGACATTGGGGCTGCAAAAAACATGCCAAGGGGAGCACAGCACTGCAGCAATATTGCTCCTTCAACACCTTTCCCCTTGGTCCTCTATGACCAACCATGTTTATTAGACCTCATCTGGCAAATCCAGTTAATGTCAGGGTTAGGGTTCAGAGAACCACAAAGCCTACACTCCAGGGACCGTGGGGATTAGTATTAATTGGGCTAATAGCTACTGTTCAGTTAATCTAGGAAATTAAAGTCTTACATAATGTCAAATTACTAATATTGCTGGTATCACAAGTTACATGAATTTATGTATAATCTAGAGAAGTTCTTCCTTTTCTAATTCACTTGCTTTCAAGATTTTGGATGTCTGAAGCAGGTACTGAAATTTAATATAGCTTTGTTTTTTAGTTGAAACTACTGCAGAAATTATTTAGCAATATTTGCTGACTTTATTTTCTATACTTTAGCCTAGCGTATGCTGCTTTTGCATTGGCTCTCTGAAAACATTTAAGAGCTAGCAGGAGCACTTGCAGAATATTTTAATAATTTCTGGATATTACTAGAACTGTTGCCATATAGTGGCATGAAACAGTCCAATCAGGAACATCTCACATGTACTGAGGCACCAGTATCCATTCCATATGATAGCTGATCACCCCTCAGTATTCTGCCCTAAAGTCTTAAAATCAATTTCTTAAGCAAACTGTTGCTTTAATAGAATCATAGAATGGTTTGGGTTGGAACAAATTTTAAAAATCATCTAGTTCCAACACTCTGCCTTGGCAGGGACACCTCCCACCAGACCAGGTTGCTCAAGCCCCCATTCAACCTGGATTTGAACTCATCCAGTGATGGAGCATCCACAGGTTACCTGGGCAACCTGTTCCAGTGTCCCACCACCCTCAGAGTAAAGAATTAGTTCGAATTTCCAGTCTAAATCTACCTTATTACAGTTTTAAACCATTATCTTCATCCCATCACAACAGACCTTTGTAAAAAGCCCCTCCCCAGCCTTCTTGTAGGCCCCTTCAGGTACTGGTAGGCTCTAATACGGTGTCCCTGGAGCCTTCTCTTTTCCAGGCTGAACAAGCCCAACTCTCTCAGCCTATCCTCATAGGACAAATGTTCCATCCATCTTATCATCTTCATAACCTTCCTCTGGACCTGCTCCAATGGATCCATGTGTGTCTATAAAGTTCACAACATTGACACTGATGGTATGAATTAGGTATATTGGGAAGGGAAGAAGACAGAGACAGATAATTTATATTAATTGATACCATAAAAGCCAGCAGCCACCACTGGGATTCAGGCTGACCAGTTATAATCAGTGTGTAATATAGGCATGCTCTGACTATGAACAGAAACAGTTAAGACAACTATGAAACAAGAAATGATAATCACTTGCTCAGATGGGCACAACAAGCGCAAGTAAAAGAAGCAGAGCAGATGTGTTGGATAAGACAGGCCCTTCCCAAAACAGACCTAGGCAGCTCTGGCAAGAGATGCCTAGTTCTCTGAACAGCTCCATATGGCTTCTCTGGAAGCTTCTTTCCTTCCTGGTGTCAGCATCAGGTTACTTGCACTATGCTGCTGCAGAAAGAAAGCTCACATAAAACCTACTGTGGCAGGCCAGAGCTGACCAGTTTGGATCTTGTTTTGCATGCTTTCAACCATTGCCTGGAGCAAACACCTAATCTCAATTTAATGGCAAACTGGCAAGAGTTTCTTTGTTTTATTTCTTGGACAAAATCAGAAAGAAAATAGAATACTTAGCATAGAAAAAAAAGCATTTGACACTCTATAAATTATGCATTTCTCATTATTATGGATTTTGAAATATTAAAATGGAGAATTAGACTCTATTCTCTTACATAACTAAGCACTTGGGTAGAAAACAAAGTTTTGTAAACTCTATTTAGAAAAGCTTTTCAATTATTTAGTATTACATATCAGTAAATTGTTCCACCTTATTAATTAGTTCCAAATACACAGTGAGAGAGATGACAGCCTCACAACATACAATATATGCCAATTGTTATAGAGTGTCACTTGGATTCTGAGTACTTTGGTTTTTGAAGATTCTGTAAATCTGTAGAATCCATTTCATTCTGCAGCTGGAAATTAACCATTAAACCACTAAACACTTGTAACATCATCATTTCATAGAATCATAGAATCCCAGGTTGGAAGGGACCTCAAGGACAATCTAGTCCAGCCTTTCAATTTAATAAATAAATACATAAATTTGTATAGTTTAAATGAGATGGTTCAGAACCCTGTCAAACTGAGTGTTAAAATTGTCCAGTGTAGGGGAATCCACCACTTCCCTTGGGAGAGTATTCCAATGTCTAATTGTTTTCATAGTGAAAAATTTTCTTCTGGAGTCCAATCAGAATCTCCCCAGGAGTAACATCTACCCATTACCCCTTTTCTTTTCCATGTGACTTCTTGTAAAAAGGGAGTCTTCATCTTCTTGGTACTTTTTATGTACTGGTAGATGGTAATAAGGTCTCCCCTAAACCTTCTTTTCTCAAGGCTCTATAAACCCAGTTTTCTCAGCCTTTCTTCATATGGCAGGTCTTCCAGTCCTCTCATCATCCTCGTGGCCTTTTTCTGGACCCTCTCCAGCCTGTCTGCATCTCTTTTATATGTCAGGGACCAAAACAGAATGCAATACTCAAGGTGTGGTCTGACCAGTGCTAAGTAGAGTGGGACAATGACTTTATCTCTGCAGGTGATGCCCTTTTTAACGCAACCCAGTATCCTGTTGGCTTTCTTTGCCACTGTAGCACACTTTTCATTCATGTTGAGCTGCTTGTCCACCAAGACCCCCAGGTCCCTTTCCACAGGTCTGCTCTCCAGCAAGATGCATCCCAGTCTGAGCTGCATTCTTGGGTTGTGTATTCCCAGGTGTAAGGCCTTACACTTTTCTCTGTTGAATTTCATAAGGTTTCTGCTAGCACATTCCTCTAGACTGTCCAGGTTTTCCTGGAGAGTGGCTCTCCCTTCTGGAGTGTCAACTTCCCCACTCATTTTGGTGTCATCCGCAAACTTGATCAGGGTGCTCTTGATCCCAGCATTGAAATCAGTTATGAAGATATTAAACAGCGGGACCAATATTGAAGCCTGGGGGACCTCACTTGTGAATGGTTGCCAATTTGAGAAAGAACTATTTACTACCACCCTCCGGGTACAGCCTGTCAACCAGTTCCCCATCAACTGCACAGACGACTTGTCTAGGTCATAATGTGTCAGTTTCTCTAGGAGGAAGCTGTGAGGGACCATGTCAAAAGCCTTAGAGAAGTCCAGGTAGACAATGTCCATCACTTGCCCTGCATCAACTGAGTTACTTTGTCATAGAAAGTGATCGGGTTTGTCAAGCACAGTTTGCTCCAGCTGAATCTATGTTGGCTTTTCCCAATGACATGCTTCAGTTTACTTGTGACAGTCCCCAGGACAACTTGCTCCATAACTTTTCCAGGGATTGAAGTGAGGCTAATGGGTCTATAATTATCTGGGTCCTCCTTGGAACCCTTCTTGTAGATAGGGGTGACATTAGCCTTCAGGCACAGGTCTTCAGGCACATCTTCCAGTCTCCACGACATCTCAAAGATTATGAGACAGGCCTCACAATGACATAGGCCAGCTCTCTTAACACCCTCAGGTGGATGGTGTCCAGGCCCATTGCTTTGTATGGGTCAAGCTCTTGTAGTAGTTGACAAACCAATTCTTCCTGCACTGATGGTGGGTCTATGTCTGCATCAATCTGGAATTTTGATCCCATGGCCTTAGACCCAACAGTGCTGGTAAAGACAGAGGTGAAAAAGTTGTTTAGGACCTCTGCCTTTTCAATGTTGTTGGTGACTAGTTCACCTCTCCCATTTACTAGTGGGCCAATATTCTCCTTCTGTTTCTGCTTGTTCATGTAACTGAAGAACCCTTTCTTGATGTTTCTGACACGTATGGCCAAGCTGAGCTTTTTCTCTCCTAACTGCATATCTGCATACTCTGTCAATGACCTTGTAATTTTCAACAGGTAATGTTCCACTTTTCCATCTCTGGTATGCTTCCCTTTTGGTTCTGAGCAAACCAATAGCAACCAGCTAATAGCAACAGAGATGGTTGAAGGACTTTCCTAACGGTATCATATATATACATATAATAGTGTAGTTTTATATGACTGCATTAGGTTTTCGGGTATAGGCAGCATACCACCAAACAGCTCTGTGAATAACCAGTCTCTGACATCCACTGCATGCGCCATGTTTATTCGTTACACATGTCAAATACAGGGTTTTCAAACTAACAACTAAGAACCATGGCTTATCAGTAAACTTGCAACTGAACTTGGGAATAATTCACTTTTGGGCATGATTTTCTTGAAATGATCAGAAATTGAGTGTCTAACTTTCCTTTGTTTCTTTTTCTTTGAAACAGACCCAAAGCAAGGCTGTGCTAATCAGCTTAGTCTTTATAGCTACCTCACAGGGCATGAAGAAAAGACCATTGAAGTCAGTCTCCATATTTATAGCTCTCATTCTTATGTTTCCTGAGATTGCTAACAAATCAAGGCTGATCTCTGCCTAAACACTCAACATTGGCTTCCTGATCTGCATTATTGAACTGATTTTTTGTTGCTGTTGTAATGGGACATAATCCCACTTTCAACTCACACTTCTTATTTCTGTCTCTCACCACCTTTTTATCCACTGTCACCACAGATAACCCACTGCAGAGATCTTGTGGGCATATTCACAGTTTTCATCTGACCAGAAGCACAGAATTCAGAAAAAGCAGACAGATGTATATCCTCTTCACTCAGGTACCTCTATTAAAAAAAAAAAATAAAAACAAACCCAAACAACCACAGTGCATTGAGTGAACAGGCAGTAAAACGTGTACAAAAAAATGAAAGAAATTATCTTTCCATCACAGACTGCCTATCTACCATGTGTGGTCAATAACAATAGCATACTTTCTCGTGGACCACATGGCGTGCCTGGCACTAGATCCTTTTGCCTATTTGTATGAGACACATGAATGTAGAATGATACAAGTTTTATTTACACTCCTTTTTATTGTTGGATTCCTGTGAATAATATTTACTCTCCAGACCATCAAAATATGTCTTATGATCTGCATTTTTATATGAAGTGCAATCATCACTCTGAAATATATTTTAACATCATGCAATCTGAAGGATGACATCTCTAAGAGAAAAAGGCAAGAAGCAGGCCCACCAGTTCAAAGAAAGGAGAACCAATGGGAGATGACAGAAAAACCACCAAAGCCTTTTGAGCCTCCAAAAATCTGGAATAAGGCAATTGTTGAAACAGAAAGCCTGTCTTTGAGAAGGAAGAAGGAGGCAAGGAATGACTGAGAAGGTAATTAATGAAACACCTTCAACAACTGTTTTTCACCCAGTCTGCTGAGCTTCAGCTTACAGTTTGAAACACCAAAAATGTAATAGCAAGTGATTGGCACACTATGAAAAGGAGAAAATACGAAGTTGAGAACAGCTTTATGAATGCTGCAGATACCTCTTACAATAACTGGGATTGGAGGGTCTGAGAACTAATCACAGCTTCTATTCTGTCTCCGTGCACCTATACCTGAAGAATACCTGAAGAATACCTGAGAGAGCAGTGATTTGAAGGGTGACAATTTTGTCTGCTTCTGAAGAATCTCAAAGAACACAAATGAACAAATTATAGTTATCAGTTTTTCATCTGGTCCCACAGCTCTTGGAAGTTTTCGTGAAGTACTTAATTTTTTTTTTAATGATCAGCTTAAAAGTATTATTTTTTTATAAGTGACTGAGCACATGTTTAGAACTGTTCTTTCACATTATATCTAAGTTCCACAAGTTTTCTCTACATCATGAATTCTTGCAGTAACAGCAAATTGTCTGTTTTCAACTGCTTTCTCATCTTACTGTACTGCAAAATTACATAATTTTATTAAAGGCTTCAAAAAACAATTATTTTTTTTCCTCTCATTTAATCCAATTCCACCATTCACAATTTCATTCTGAAAAGATATATGGAAGATATATGATTATATTAATTATATTGATTTCATATTACTATGAAAGCAATCCTGCTTATGTTGAATTGTCTAATTCCAACCATTATGTATAGGTCATCCTTCGAAAAAAAAGTCACATTGTAGGAACAACATGGAAAGTTTTACCTTATATATTGAACTTTAATGTTTTCAGTCAAATGTAGTAGTTTGTGCAATAAAAGCTCATCTGCATACCTGTAAAGAAGCAGAGACATAAAATGGTTGTTGGGGAGGCAAAATATTTGTGCACATATATATGTGTGTATACATATATATTATCACTAGCAGATATTACATCCTAATCAGCCAGAAAGTGGATGAGCATGAGGCTACTAGTTCACTAGTATCTTATGAAGCCGTGTAAACATATTTATACTTAATTGTACTGATGTACATAACAGTATTTACCACAAATACCATAAATATACAAAAATCCATATTTTCAAAAATGCTTATATTTTGTGTAGCATAACATAACTACAGGATTGACTGAAATCTCATTTACCTTATTGCACTATCTTCAATAATAATAATAATAAAGATATAATTAGAGTTAATAATAGCTTACATTCCATTATGTATGTGTATATAAATGTATATATCAAGTAATAAGCTAAGAACAGAAAAACTATTGAATCAACAACAAAAAATAAATTATGTTGTTTTAAATACTGTAATCATAGTGGGAAAATCCAGGACAGCATATTATTTTCTTCTAATTGCATTTCATAAGTGCAAGAGCTGTAACAAAACAACAGATGCTAGGCATCTCTAGAGGTGTAAATCTTTGATTTGTTTTTATAGCTGCTCTGACATTTAGGCTGTGAGCTTTAAGAGGAGATTCTAAGGCAAATGTTTTCATTATTATCTGACTCATTTTTGCCTGAAGGAGTTACTGATTAAAAAATAAAATAAATTAAAATAAAATTTAAAAAAAGGTAAATAAGAAGCAGCAGAGGATTATTACTACAATTTCCTCTGATGATTTTGCTTTATCAGGACTGAGGGCACTCTCAGCAATTTTGCAGATGACAAGATGCTGAGTGGTGTAGTGGATGTGCCAAAGGGATGGGATACCATCCAGAGGGACCTAGACAAGCTTGAGAAGTAGTCCAGTGTGAACCTCATGAGGTTCAACAAGACCAAGTACAAGGTCCTTCATCTGTCTCAAGGCAATCCTCAAAATCAATACAGGATGGGAGATGAACTAATTGGGAGTGACCCTGCTGAGAAGCACTTGCGGGTACACATGAATGAAAAGCTGGACATGAGCCAGCTCATGTCCCATCCCTGGAGACATTTGAGGTCAGGTTAGAGTGGGTTCTGATCAGCCTGGTCTAGTTAAAGATGTCCCTGCTCAGTGCAGGGGGGTTAGACTAGATTATCTTTGAGGGTCCCTTCAAACCCAAACCATTCTATGATTCTGTGTTAACTCACCTAATTTTAACCACTGTCTGTTGATTTTCTGTGTATCTTTGCTGTCAAATCCCAGTATTTTCAATGTTATTGAATAATGGGACAATAGGTTAAAAATAAAGCATTTGTGTTTCTCCAAGTATTTATTACTGCTGCAGAGTTTACACTAAGTAGACAAGCTTTGTAAGTTTCCAGTTTTTAATGCTAGAGATACCTTAGAGGCACACCCTGAGGTAAAACATAACCCCCACCTTTCTGTGCTCACACTGCCATGAAGAATGTCTGTCTTGGACATGCTTACCCCATGCAATCCTAAATTTTCAATCCTTATGCCTGAACAATAAGGTCCACAGAATCTGTTGCAGCTCATGCTCATGCCCTTTGTCTACACAAGGCTTTGGCTGGCTAACTTGGCAGTGCTTACGAATGTTGCACACCTGGGCTATGCCTCCTTCAGCAGCCGTGCAGATGCATCAGGGTGGATATGTACAGAGGAAAGAGTTGATGTTGAAGACTTCATACCCTCAAGTACATTTCAAATGGGTTTTATGTCAGACTAGGTCTAGTTTGGTCCCTTTTAGTGACAGCAGCTGAAGAGAATTAGATATATTCCTACAGCATGTTTACGTTCATCTAAAAGAAAACCATTGTCTTGAGACCACTCCACAATACAAACCAAATATCCTTGCAGTAAGTAGGGACACTGAAAGATTCACTGCAAAAGCACATGCCTGACCACACTGAAATGCTAACAGAGCTACAACCACAGTACAGTACATGTCTTGCAGCACTTCACTATATAAGTTTATATCATCACCAGTTTTCAGTGTAAAATCCCCCCACCAAACAAACTTTAAGAAATAGGGTCCATCGCCCACCTGAATATATGACTATAAGCCATATGTGTTGCACAACAGGGACTGTAAATCACTTTCATCTGTTCTACTGTTTGTCCTGAAGTAATGACTACACCCTCTAGACTCCTCGGTCTCGTCACTTCCCAAAAAACAAAGAGTTCAAAACTTAGTACCCTGCCACAGCCATCTCTTTTGCTTTAAGTGGAATATTTTCTGTGAGGAAAGAATTGCTATAATGAAAGTATAAAATGTAATTCTGCATTGCCCAGCATTAAAATATCACAAGTTAGACTTCTGGGGATTGGATTAAAATTCAGCTGATTAAATAATAATTATAGAGGTGGAATGGCAAAGGTGCCACTGATCTTACCGTAATTAATTCTGTAGAGTTCACATTGTGAACTTTTCCTTATTGCTCTCAGAGCTAAAAATAAGAAAATTGAGAAATCTCATGCAGTATTGGGCTCTGAGCAGCTGGGAACTTTATTGGAAAACACCAAATACTATTGCTTTCATTATTAACTTATGAAAAAAATGACTTTTATGTTGCTGATGACCTTAGAACTATCAAGGATTATTTTTTTTTAGTCTATTTCTTAGAATAATGGTGAAAACACTGGATCATTAACCCTGTACTTCTAGTGTTTCTCTAACCTTATCATACATGACTTTTAAAACTTCAACTGCTTGAGGTGTCAAACTATAGATGCAAATTTTCAGGTTAAAATCAATAACTACTTTTTTATATGAGAAAAACTGCACTTTTGCTATAAAGCTTTTTTGTGGTTTTGGAAGTTGCATGAAGAGCGGAAAGAGAGAGCAACATGTTGTGGTTAGGGAATATGAATAACATGACAAGGGTTGCTTGAGCATTGTTGTTTTAGTGTTGCTACATGACTTAAAAACAGCACATAGAGTAGTATTTTCAAATATTTAATAAAAAAGCACAGTAAATAAAAATTTATCATTGTCTCTTTTCAAATCCCTTGGAACTTTATTTACTAAAAAACTTTACTGATTATGAAGTATTTCAAGTCAGTTGGACCTTATTAGTCTTCCCATCTTGCACAATATTATTCAAATGCTGAGCTATGTCTTGATATATTTTTTAATGTCTTCACAAGACATCCATATTTATCCATCATAAATGGTCATCTATCCCTGCTTGCTTTCTTTCATTATATTTAACTATTTGATTCCAGAGAAACATAGTGGCTACTGAGTTAGAAGAAGAGCAAGCACATAACGTGCAAACTGCAAAGAACATGCCTCAGAAAAATCATGTCATGCCATGTGAACTTATCCTGGAATTCCATGTTGGTGCCTGGGCAGTTTAAAAATGTACATCACAGAGCAAGACTTCTTCTGTCAATTCAAATTACATCTCTTTCCATTCCCTTCTATCAGCTGTGCACTGCCTCCAATTTTAATTCCATTTATGTAGCAGAGAGTTGTATCAGCACTACCACAATTGTTTCCAGACTGGTTACAGAGGAGTGCCAGATAACTGTGTCTTTTTTCTCACTCTTTGAAAACAGATCTGAGTTTCTGCTTCCTTTCAAGTCTTCAAACTAGTACAAAACAGAGAAGTTTTGAGATGTTATAATTACAAGAAAGGGTTAATGAAGAAATTTCCTTTTCCCCAGTACAATTTTTCTTATTTAAAATGTGTCTAAGTGTCATTTCCCTGAACAGAACATTAATGGTCAGTTGGGTATTTGCAGCTCAGCACACCTTTCAGCAAACAGCCTCACAGTCCACCTAAATTCCAATTTAAATGTTATTTCAGTGTCAAAAAAAAAAAAGAATCAGTTTATCTTCTCTTCCAGAACTTAACAGTAAAGGTGACTATGTCGGGTGTTTGTCAGTTAAGTTCCTGTCTCCCTACTTGAAGTTTCCCACACTTTATCAAAATTTCCAATTTTGTGCAGGTAGGACAGACTTTCTTGCCTAGTATTCAGTTGCCCTAATGTAGGTGGAGAGGTCAAATTACATCAAAATTGGTTGGTGGTAGCCACAATAACCACTGTTCACCGCTTGTGATGCCTGTGACATGCAACAAGCAGTCTGTGATCAATGCTCTTCATCAAAACTACTAATTTTAAATCTTGAGTCAAAACTACATGGCTACAAGAAATGGAGAGTCAAATCTTATTTTTCAGTGAACTCACTGGATCTAGCCATGATGTAAATACCTGCATATGTGGGTTTGTTAATGGCACCGATGTTATCAGTGTCTTATATTCACAGAAAATAAATGGTTTAGGTATTATTTATTTGCATGTATGAACAAATAAGTAAAACAAGTGCCAGAGGGAAGCATAACATTTAATTATATTTTGTATGTATTCTACATACAAAATAATTAGCATTGGTTTACCAAACTTTGGAATTATTTTAATGTATTTTGATTCTTTTCATTTATAATTCATGTCCAGGTTAGGACAGTGAGTTAGGGAAAATTTTCAGACCTTCTGTGGGTTAGAACCTTCTGCCATGTGGTTCTGCGGATATTGGAGTAGACAGTCAGCCTGATTATAATGAGACATTTATTTAAAACATTAACATACACACTTTCAAACATATCTATGTTCCCATAAGTCCTAGAGGTACTTATAGCAGTATTCATGCACACTCTTTAAAAGTATTATGGTCTAGTGCCCAGGGTAAATACACTCTATTATCATGAAAAGAAAATGGAGGATATAAACGTTTAAAATATTGTCTTCCAAATGGTAACAAATAAAACATCACAAACTAATTTCATAAACACTCAGAGGATCAGCAATGTTAAATGCCTTTTAAATTCAACACTCTCCAATTTCAGTAGTAAAGAGGGTAAAGTATTTACTATTAATCCCATGAGAATATACGTCTAGGTTAGGATAAGAAATGTAATTCGATAGTATATGTTCAACTCTACATTATCAAGACAAAATCTGATGGCATGAAAATAAGGTTTTCTGATATTATTTTGCAATTATTTTCTTTAAATTTTAGGGCATTCATGGAAAACATGGTGTCAAGGGAACTCAGCAAAAATACAAAGCTGGATTATGTGAGGTTTTTTTTTCCTTTGCTTTGCTCTTCTAATCCATCCATGGATGGTAACAATTAGAGCATTAAGAAAGATGTTCTTTTGGTATCCTTTCTACTACTCTGAAAAGAACCTAATATATGATAATTTATAGCATGTTATTGCATTGATGAACATGCAAATATCATAATGTAATTAAATGCAAAAATTCTGAAACTTTACATTTATTAATTAGTATGACATTTAACATTTATAAAGATTTCTCATTATTCTTCCTCACTGACATGTAAGACCAACTGTTTCAATTCTGTGGTTTTATGTATACGTCTTTCTTCGTATCTGAGTGATAATGAATTCAAAGTCTACTGTTACTACTTTCATCAACTCATTTCTCCAATGGGAGAAATAGGAGAACAAGAAGAAAATTATATACATTTTTATACTTCACACTTGTTAGCATACTAATGATGTGAAACTGTCAGAGCTACTAGCACCTCAACTTGCTAATGATTTCTTGTACCTGAGCTTGGACAAAAGGGATAAGCATACAAGCTGAAACTCCAGTTACCAAGGGGACAACTTTAGAAAGATGTCAAAAATATTTAAGTAGGTATGATATGTCTCCAAGAACTGAAGTTTTTTTTTACCTTCCACAGTGACATATATAACCTATGTTGAAGAGAATTCTGTGGTTTTCAGACTCCATTGTGAAGCTGAGGTCTTGTGAGTTAGTGTGGCTTGCAATCCACAAGATTTCAATGGGGGAATAATGAGTTTCCTGGATTCTAGAGTTATGTTTCAGGTGGTTATCACTCACAGGCACTGAGCAGTATTATGTTCAGTGCATACTTATCTCTGTCTATCTCTCTGTCTAGCTATCTATGGATTCATTTTGCTGTTTTTATTTATGGCCACAAGAAAACATGTCGTCTTTGCTTAAATTAACCTGTGTGAAATGTTCTGTGCTAAGATACACTGTGCATGAAAATAGAACCATACTGTAGAGGGATGCTGGAAAAACATTTGATGATGCTTGAGGAAAACAGCAAGTCTCTTGGGATTCTCTTTCTAAACTCTAGATGTTGTGTATAAGGAGGTTTTTTAGAGTACTAAATCCTGCTTTTCCATTCTCATGTTGTCATGAGGATCTGTTGCTTCCTGCGCACCTACTTTACAACAGTTGTTGCAAAATATGTAGCCTGTAATGAAAACTTTCTGAATTATTCTTCCATAGAAATGACCTTCCAACGTTTGCCATGATCAATGTAAAGAGTGGGAGAATGACCTTCTTTCCACTTATTTAGTGAATGCAAAAGGTAAATGGTGAAGAACTGATATGCTTAATTTGCTTTTAAGTGCTTGCATTGCCATCAGTGAGGGACACACCTTTTCACAAAGCAAAACTCACAAAGCAAATAGATACTTCTTGAATTACCACCACTTTATGAAAGGGAGCATCTATTTTTTCAGCAAATATTTTATTCTAAAGATTTGGTACAGCAATTGAAACAGTATTTAATTTTAATACCTTCAGAACATAAGAGCAGATGGGATGGCATTCAAAGTACATTGTGATTAATAGGTGTAAGAGAATCAGTTTGAGTAAAAGACAGAATGAAATAGGTCTACATTAGGCACTTGGTTGGACATGTTTGTTTTCTGGGAAATAGATTAGTTCCACACAGAAAGCAAACAAGAAAAAGAAGACCTAAAAATTGGGAGTTGCTGGAGCTCAACTACTCATGAATAATATTTCTAAAAGCAAAATCATAACTAGAATATCTGTGATTTCTCACCGGAGAAAAGTACTAACTTTTCCTTAAACATCTGTTTATATCACACAGGGATTATTAAAAAGGTTTATCAGGGTTTATAATGAAGAAAAGTTTCATGTTATCTTATCTAGCCAGCATAAATCTTTCTTAGCACTTTGAAACATATTTGGAAAATACTATCCTAATTATAGGGCCACAGATGGTGAGATTCAGATTGCAAATGAGTCATTTAAATTTAAGTATCTATCTTTAGGTGTCCATATATGGGGTAGATCCCCTTTTCTGTGTTCTCTATGGTCAATGGAGACCAAAGTCTTAATTTAGCTTCTCACCTACAGGCTTTTTACTTCAATTTCAAAGACCTTTCTGTGCAGCTGCTGCTCCTGAAGGGCAGCTGTCCCCCAGAGGTTCTGTCCTAACTGCCAGTGCCTTAGAAATGTCTCATATACACTTTAGGTAACCCTAGACCTTGAAGGCATGGAGTGTAGATAGCTATTCAGCTGAGCAGCCACTTGGGAACAGGGCTCAGTTGTTTAAGCATAGGTAAGATTTGAAATGCCCTAAGATATGTTACACATTTGCACAGGGCTGACACTTGTGATGCATGATACATGACCTCTAGAAAAATGATAGTTTTCTGGACCAGCTCTGGGAGGTCAATTTGGACAGTGTAAGCAAACTAAAATGGTATCTAAACAGCTGAATTCTTCTATATTAGGTGAATAGGTGAAAATTAACTTATTTGTTTGTGTCTCATTTGACTATGATGAGAACTTCGACAACAATTCAAATTTAGCTACCTGAGTTTAGGTGCTTTGATTTGAAACTGAACCCTTCCTTCAGTGATGGATCTCACTTTAAGACATACAACAAGAGCTAAACATCAAGCTACAATATGTCCGTTGCTTTAGATACTAATGGTGGTTCTTTAGCTTGTATTACTTTGTTAAAGATTTTGGTACTGTGAAAATGATATGTGTGTGTCCGTCTATCTATTTTTTAAAGACTTTTAAAGAGTTGAAAGAAAGAAAAAAAAAGAGTTTTATAAAGCCTAAACTAAACATAACTGATTTGGAACATCAAGTAGAAAAGTTCAAATAAAAGGTAGGACTTGTTCATGGACTTCAAAACCACTTTTTTGAAAAACGAAGAAACTTATGATGAATAGTAGTCAAAAGCTTATATGAAATTAATAATAAACAACAATAATATAAAATGATGTACCAGATGTTAAGGAAATGTCAAATGCTGTAAATTACAATTTGAAACATGTATATGGCTGACGAGGGAAGCTAAAAGGGCCAATGGGTATCAGTAGTGAATAGGGTTAAGGCTCTAAATAATTTAAAATGAGTATTGAAGTCAGATACAGCTATAACTAAATGCTGATAAAAAAAAAAAATCTAAAGATGACTAAGTATAAATGTTTGACAGATAATTCTCGATATTTATAAGAATGTAGGAAAACACATCCATTCCATCTGATGAGGACGGAATTTACCTATTTTGACAAAGAAGCATGTGAGAGGAAGTATGTTAAAAATAAACATTTCCAAAAAATAAACTTTAAGCCCAAAGTACTTCCAAATCAGATCGTTAAATGAACTAGTTGTACTAGACCCACCGAGAACTGTTTAACAAACCTTTGAAAACATGCTAAAGGATTAAAAATCTAAAATAAAAACAAAGAATGACACAAAGACGACGACATATGATAGTGATGAAATAATTACTCTTGAGCTCTATAAATAAAGAAGCAGAAAATAAACTCTACAGGATACTTTCATGGAAGCTTGGCCCTGTCTGACAGAATACTTTCTTCCTTTTCATAAGATTACATGTTTGAATAATAAAGATAAACATAGTGGCATTGCACTTGGATTTCTCTAAGACGTTTGCCACAGGAACATGCAGCATACATTTTTAAGTAGACTGTATTTTAGCTGTGGAATGATTTAAGCTTTTTCTGCTTAAGTTGTATATTTCAAAGGCTATTTTTTCTATTTTAAGACGAAGGCAAAATATTATTATAAAGTGATCAAAATTACCTTTCTAAATGGTCTCAATGCACTAAAATATGTTTTCATTACATTCAGAAGCAAGGTAATATTTCAGAGCTTCAATGATAAAGATGGTATCAACAGGAGAGAAATTCAGTCTTTGACAGTAAAGATCTGAGGAAAACTTGATATTAACATTTATGACTAGCAGAAGATAAACTCTGTAATGTCAAAAATATTTCTATGATCCTTCAGTACAGAAGAGGGTAGCAGAACAGGCAGATCTTGACTCAACACACCATTAGCAAAATATACCTGGTAAGCCTACTTCAAACAGAGATATAGAAAACAAAGTTCAAGGAAAGATAACAAGTCATCCAAGAAGCAGAAAATAAAAATAATAAAATAAAATAAATCATATTCAAATAAAAAGTTGGGAGATTACTTGATCTCTGTGCTTTGAAAGGTACTTACACATGGAAAAGACACAAATTACTAGAAGGCTTTTCAGTCTTGTTTACAAATACACAAAATGAAAAAAAATGGCTGGAGAGTGAAGTTAAATAAATGCAGTTTTAAACACAGATGCAGTTTCCTAGCAGTGACAGCAATTACCACAGGGATATGAAAAGAATTATCCATCTTACAGTGATTGCCTTTAAAGTGAGGTTTTATATTGCTAAAAAAAATCTGCTTTAACACAGTTTCATGAAAAAATATTGGTGCAAATATGTGTGTGCTTTGATTTGGATAAGCATGAAGATGGTGGCAAACTGCAAAATTTTGAGTTTTGGAAAATTTCTATTTGTTACTTTCCTCCTTGGACATTGGGAGAAGCAAATTGCCTGTATTGTCCTCCATACAGTAACGATCCTTGAATTTCCTGATTAAGGAATTGACTGTAAGTGAACCTCATCTTTGATGACCTCAGCTGATCAGTTTTATTAAGTGGAATTATTTTCCCTAGTACACAGCTGATTATACATGGTACTGTTTTTTCTTTGTATTGGGCATCAAAAATAATTTGTCTGTAGCTGGTGTTGATATATCAAACAGTAATGCCTGGTATGTGTTCTGCCCACATGCTTGAGGGTTTAAGAGGTGTCACATTCAGGAATGGAAGACATTTTTCTACAGAGTAGATGGACTTTTTTTTTTCCTACTCATCCACCTATTGAATAGGACAGAGTTCATCTCCAAGACTTATCAAAGTAGTTTTTTACCAATACAGGAATTAAGACAGTGACATCTTAGTCACTCCTGTTCCCTGCTAAACCACAATTAGTTCATCTGAGGGCTGGTACAGTTTGCTTTAAGTACAATCATTCGCTTCTCTGTGAAATTTAATACCCTGTTACAGATCTGAACAATCTAATCAACGTTTGTGACCTTCACTTCAGTTAAAAAAGAAATATCAATTGAAATATTTGATGTAAGAATTATTTACATGTAGAATGTTTATTATTTGTTTGCTTGACAATAGTGCTTGAATAACTGTGATAGACAATTTCCAGGATTATTACTTATGGGTGCTCCTGTGCATTGAAAAAATGTTCAGTATCAAAATACTTTTCATTCTTGCAAATAACAAAGGCATAAAAAGCTCCAGCAACTGGAAGTTAAAGATATGTGTCATTTTAAATATTGACATTAAGATGGAATTCCTAGCAATGAGATTAATTAAACATTGAACTAACTTATCAAGACAGGTAGTAGACTCCATAATGTTTGCTACTTTTTGAAAATTAGGTTAGATGTGTTCCTAAATGACATGTTTTTTTACTACAGTCTGCTGGGGGAGTTTGTGATCAGGGATTGTCTCATCTATCCCTCGTGTCTGTGAGGTTTTTGTGTTGCCTCACTCATTTTCCTCCTTCAAAGACAGATGAAGTCAGAGGGGAAGGGTGGAACAGCTAAGAGCATTGTCAACCCTTCCTCTGTATGTGAAGAGATACAGTACACTGCAAATGTGTTTAAGACTGAGTACTGCTACGATATTAAGATCCCACTGTGCTGAGTATCACTCAGCTATACAGTAGGACCTTTTTCTGCAGAGCTCGGAACTTAAATGGACAGGCAAAGGCTTCAGAGGAGATTTACAGCTTAGTAAAGTGAAGGGCTCAACATGCCATTTTAAAACCACCAATTACAGCTTGAGTGTCTTGATATTTCACTTAGAAATTCTGTAGTAAGAAGATTTTGCTAAAGCAGGAAAATAAAATATTTGTTTTGATCACAGAAATAATGAAGAGAGTGAGGATGTGAAGAGGGAGCTAGACCAAACAAATATGGAAGGCTGCTAAGTGAACGCTCAGAAGGTGGAGTGGGGGCATATGTGCAAGGTCCAATGTCTCTGGTTTTGTCGGTTTAAGCTTCCACCTTCCTACATTAAATGTGTTCCCTTCTGAGCTCACACAGCAGTACTAATTAGGCCTTGAACCCCTGAAGACAGCAAAACTCCCTAGTGTGAGGAAGGGTGCTGTGATCTTCATCAGTTCCCTCTCTCTAGACACAGGGTTGTCTTGAACAAGTATTGCTAATAGTTGTCCCTATTCTTTGAATGGGAGAAATTCTGCAGACATCGAGCTTGCTACAGCTAGTGACTTGGATTATTCAGTATCATGAACTGTGTTCAATGCTTTTTACCTTTGTTTGTAGCGGTCTCTGGAAACTGTGTTGCCATGGAAATGTGATTTCCTAGTCTCTTCCAAGAGTGTGTGCTTGGGGAGAGCTAGTGAGCTGCAACTTTCTTCCTGACTAACAAATAGGCTTCCAAACAGTATTAATGGAGCTACCAAAAAGTCCTTAATTATCGCTCAATCAGTGCAACTGAGGTAAGTGATTGAAGTCATGATGACTAGGTTCCAGACCATGGCTGGACTTCTCTACATCACTCAGACACCAGGCTCCTCTTCCCTTTTCAAAAGGGATATTCTTCGCTTTTGAAGATAATTGCTCAGATACAGGGGTAGCAAAGTCTCATCATTAGGAGCCTGGCTCTCTTTTCACCACTGCAGCAAATAAGCCATTGTGAGGATATATCTGTGTACAGAGTCATGGACATTCAACCATGAACTAAATGAGAAATACTGATGAGGTTTCCTTTGAGATCCCATATAGAAGTATTCTTTCAGGTCAGTGAGAAAGGAAAAAGTTTGATGCTCTACACCAGACTTCTGTTGCTAAATTCTGCTGCAGTATTTTAAAGTGGGGCCTGTAAAATTCTCCCATAATTAGTCAACATTCTTCCATCTGCCCCGTCAACAAAATAAACTATGATGCTAGAGCAAAGCTATAAAATGGGTTCTATATAATGTTTGCAAATTCTTCAGTCTGTTACTGGTGATGTAAACCTTCATGATGAAGGAGAATTAATTTCAAATGCATTGGTTGTGAAATTTATTTTGTGGAATACAATATAGTTAGTTATAAGGGCTATTGATGCATGTAGACAGCTGAATTTGTGTTTGGAGCTTCCTTCCTCAGCTTTTGGTTCCTCTACAATCTCTTCTTTTAAATTCTTGACCTTTTCAATTTGTGAGAATTCCCTTTTTTTTTTTTTTTTAGCATTTGAACGTTTTTACTGTGATATGAGAGGAACATCACAGTATGCTTCCTTACTGGAAATCTCTCAGACAGTTTCTAAAAGGCTGAATTTAAATTACTACTTTTGTACATTTGGGAGTTTTCCTTGGCAGACATAAAATGCAGCAACATAAAGCCATGTAAAATAAAACCCCACTATGTTTTCCATAAGGCTTTGTATTTTGGTCATGTTTGTCCTGCTTCTTAAATTGATTTTGATTTCTATTATAGAACTCAATTGCATGCTAGCTTATGAATACCTCTGTATAATAAAGGTCTTTAAAGATGTAAAACTATTTTATTGAGGCTGCAGTTCTTAACTTTTCTTTTTCTTTCTAACAGAAGGAATGCTTTTTTTTTCAAGTGACTTTATTACTGTTATTGTGATCATCTCACACACATCTTGAGGTTAAGACTACAGAGTGTATCACAGCTTCTGGGTGGCTGACTGTTACAAATTCAAAGATCTAAGCCTCCTGCCCACAAAAACTGTGAAGTAACACACACACAGCTGTCCACATATCCTGTAGACCTCAAAGTCTAGTTTTACTTGGAAAAGTAACAGTAAAAATTAGGCTGTGAATCTCCATGTATGTTGTGGTTTTCTTCTACCAATAAGTTCTGCAGACCGTATTGGAGTTTTCAACATTCCTGATTAATACTGCATGCAGCATATGGCCATGGCACTTGCAGTGATTGGGGGAGCCCTCTCTATTCTGCGAGGTATGTGCATCAGCATACATTCCTTCTCATTTCTCCCATCTTGACTGATGATAGGGCCAAAAGTTTATCTGAACTGGGAGATGTAAATCAGCAATTAATGTGACTCTAAGCATTGAGCCTACAATAAGCCATGCTGATGGATATGAGCTGAAAATTGAAGCAGTGGCAGGAATCTGTTAATCAATTTCCAGAAAGGAAAAGTACTATCTTGAATATGCTATATATATATGAGACAGAACACAGATTAAGAGCACTTAGGAGAATTTCTAAGTACTTTATACCTAAAAGCATGGCCAAAACAGAGTTTAAGTATTTTTCTCAAAGAGATTACAGACTGGGAAAACTTCTTCCTGAAGTAAGATATTACCTAGAACTCTTCTTAGACAGATTTAAGGAACATTTCAGATTTGTGCTGTGTAACTACCCCTAGGCCTCTGAGTGAGAGAGATTATACCCCAGTGAAATGATACATTTGGAAAATCAGTTTATATGAGAAAGTTGTATTCTGTAATTTCCATAAAATTAGTGTGGATCTGCGAGCACTGAGAAGCCATCATAGTAGGTGTTCATAAACAAGGTGGGTTTTCATCCCAGCAATTTTTCACTGCCAGAGGTTTCAAAGAATGTGCATAGGACGTTCAGTAATAAATACCAGTGCAAGGAGTAAATTTAGTTCCTGCAGCATGTCTCAAAGAAGCAACAGAAATTCCAAGGAAACACAAGAATAAAGCCAAGAAAACATAACCTTAGTCATCAACATAACCTTAAAAAAAAACAAGCAAACAAAACAAAACACAAAAAGCCCCCACAAAACTCCTACCTACATTTTCTTTTTTTTCCAAAGCACTCACTAGGCAGAGGCTTTAATTATAAGGCAGGAAGTTTCTTCTGACTGTAGATTTCTCCAGATCTTAAGGAAACTAGAATTGTGAGCAGACTCTATTTTATGAAAGAAATATCTGATTTTTTGTTGTTGGAAGAAACAGTCTGCAAAACATCCTCTGTGGTGTCATCCCTATTAATGAGATGCAAAGCTCGGGTTGGTTGAATGAAAGCCTGAACTAGGTCTAGGCCACATTCAGAGCAACTATAAAGATGTAGAGCTTTAGATATGTCAGTGAACTTGCCCACTTTACCATCTCAGAGAACCTGGTCTGCTCAGTCAAGAAAAGGCAGTGCCATAAGAGAATGGTAAGAATTATTTCAGAACATAGATCAATGCTGCTTATTCAATTTTATCTGATGGTTCTTTCCACCTTTCTTTTGAGGCCAGAATATCAAGTTGCATCCCTTCTCATTCTTGAGGGAAAAGATGAACCTTCACTTAAAGACAGTGAAGAAGTTCTAATATAAAGTCCTTAAAGGTGATCGTTATTTCTTCCCAAGTAGAGCAGTTGATAGCACATTATTCTGTGATGAAGCAGAGATCATGTCCTAGCATTCCTATTCCCAAAACTGCCAGCTACATTACTTAGCAAGCATCTGAAATGACAGGGATGTAAAAGAGTAAGCCATGTTGACTCAAAAACGATTGCTAGGGTGAGAAAATTCCTTGGTCAGCTCCAAGGCATTCCAAAGGCCAACAGGAAGAATGCAAGATGACTTGCATTCTGGGGATTCCCCAGCATGCAGAAAGCAGATTATAGCTGACATTTCTACACTTTTCTCCAAGTCCATTTACAATAAATATTTAAAAGCAATGAAAAAAAAAAAACAAAAACAAACCCCAAACTCTGAAGCAGATTATAGCTGACATTTCTACACTTTTCTCCAAGTCCATTTAAAATAAATATTTAAAAGCAATGAAAAAAAAAAATAAAAAAACCCAAACTCTGAAGGGAAGATATGGATTCATAATTCATCATAGGACTACATCTTGCACACACAAGATGTGTGTCCTGAATATAAATTGACAGTAATACTGAAAAAGAACCCACTTTGTGCTGAATTTAGAATAAAAGCTTTGTTTCTTTTAATAGTTACTAAAATTAACTTTGTTTCTTTACTTTTCTTCTTTTTTTTCTTCCTAGGTACACCTTTTTTTTTTTTTTTTCCCCTCCCTTGTCAAAGACATCAGAATGTTCTTAAACTAATTTGAGTACTTACTCTTTTGGTTTTTTTTTTACTGAAAGGATTGTGCTTTTCACCATGGCAGTGAACTAATGTCTGATGCTGACATTCAAATTGGAACTAGAAATCTTTCTGGGACTAGAAATCTTTTGGGTAGCCTTTTCCTTAGGCAAATAAGAAATCTAATAAAATCTGTAATCTAATCTAAACCATCAAAATCAACAGGAGCAGAAAGGCCCTGAGATAGTCTTTAGAGCCATACACAGTGATGGTAATATATTTAGAGAGGACACCACCAGTTCAGAAGATATAAATACAGTTTTTGTAACAGTGTTCAGTGTAGAAAAAATGGGAGATTTTGGGAGATTAGGAGATAGGGATTAATAAAGGATCAACCTGAAACTGAAGTAACGGTACTAGTGGAAGGTGATCATGGTAAGCAGAAGTAGAATAAAACCAACAAAAGGTCAACATCGGATGGTACCCACAAGTCCTAACAGTACTCAAGGACAAAAGAGTGCAACTATGGATGTACCGTGTATCTCATCTAATTTAGTATCTGGAGATGAGAATGGCAAGTGTGGTGACAAGCCTTTAAAAGAAACATTTCAGAAAGACCTAGGGGAGAGCATACCTCTAAACCTGCAGGCAAACTAATGAAGAGTGTGTTGACACTGAAATAGCTGAGACTTGAGTAAATGAAAACTACTTGAAAGAAATCAATATGATTTTCATCAAAGGAAGTCCTATCTTACAAACCTGAGTTCTTTTTAGAGCTCAAAACATATATGGATAAGGATAATATATTTAATGGGTGTTGTTTACTGGATGTTTTTTATCTGGACTTTAGTAAAGCTTTTAACACTATTTTCTACAGCATTCTTCTGCAGAAAATGTCTGTAGCAATCTGGAAGTGTTTATTCCAAACTGTCACCCAGGTTCTCAGAGTGAGAAATGGGAATTCCAGTTTGAGTCATTTAATCTTAAAGTCTATGTTGGAGAGCACATAAGAAAGGGAAAGCCTTGTTAAGTTAAAAAAAAAAAAAAGAAAAAAAAAAAAAGTAGTACTCTAAATAAACTACAAACTACATTTCTATACTCCAGCTAATGACAATTCTGATTAGACAATCTGAAGTCAGGTATACTTCATAAAGTCAGGTAATCAGTGTAGAACATCTGAAGGAAACAATGAAATTAGATTTTCTATCTGCTAAGTGTTTGGCCATCTGGCTCAAAATGTGACCTTTATCTCTGTGTATGTATATCAGGCATGTAAATTGCAGTCACAGGAAAGCTGCACTTGATGTGTGTAGCTAAGAATAGCTAGCCAATAGTGAAGTTCTATTGTACTGTTTGCTATAAATGTTCACAATCATCACAGAGATCTTAAAATCTAAACTTGATTTTCACAGCATTTGAAAATGAGATTCAGGTAAGCGAACAAAGTATTTTTGAATATATTTACATCCCAGTGAACCTGAGCTGAATAAGCAAGCAAAGTGTGTTCCTGACTTGTGACTTAAGACATCAGGTACTTAATACCAGATGAAAATGTAAACTCAGCATTCGCAGTCATTTTATTGCTCACAAATAGAGTGTAATAACATTTTTAGTGCACAGCATTTATACTAGAATATTGATGCCACAGTAGCTAAGTATTTATAATATCTTCTTTTACATAATGAACACTTTCTCGGGGATTACAATCCATTTCTGGAAGCACAGAAGACAAGTGCTTGCAAATGTTGCTTACCTTTTCATTTACTTGTAAGCATTAAGTGTAGTATCAATTTAAGAGCATATGATTTCCTGGATACATTATATTAGTAGGGAAAGTGAACAGATGCTTACCATGAAGAGCAGATAATTGCTCAAGTATGCTTAAAGCCTTTTTAGTGAAACTTCTCTGCACTTAGAGTTTGTGATTATTAGTCTTTCACCAAATAGATTAAATATTTTACCATCACTTTTAAAAGTTGTAGTACAGCTGTCACTAAAGCTCTGCAGTACTACTGTATTTCTCACTGGTGCAGTTTCTAAGTTTATTAGGTAAGGGATAGAATGTGATAACAATAATGGCCACAGCAATGGCTGATAGTAGCAGTAATAAATACAATATTTTTATTATAGCACTGCTGTAAGAGAAACTGAATCAGTGCTATAAAAAGCTGAATTTTGGGGTTGTGTTTTGTTTTCTTTGATTTGTTTTTTTTGGGGGGGAGGGTGTATTTTTGCACAAATCACAATGATTATGCAATTAAATTTCTCTGTGTTAATAATTTTTAAACCACCAGTTACATTGTTAGTTACAACTTCTCAAATTGAATCACCTTCAAACACATGAAGCAGAAACAATGTTGCTATCACTTCCAGTAGGGACTACGACCTGGCTAATGTTTCTTTTAAGAAATAAATGCAATTGATACAGTTTCACGTGCTTTGATATGAATGTGTTGCTTTCTTCTGTGATTTTGTTTTTGTTTTTCAGAATCTATTTTCAAATGGAAAGAAGATTTCTGTCTTAAGCACAGTTCCTGTTGTTATAGGTATGTCCTGGTTTGGGTGAAAACAGAACTAATTCTGTTCAGTGATTTTACTTTTCAGTTCAGTATTTCTAATTAACAGCACTTTCTGAAGTTAGCAGCATGTT